>JARYGA010041088.1:0-52016 GCA_030545235.1 Helianthus tuberosus | reverse complement strand
GTATGAAATATAATATTTCATTGGTTTGGTATTTGTTTGATGGCCGTGAAGGCACAGGTGCTACAAATAACCTCCACATAACTTAGAAATAAGTTTTGAATGGTTTGGTGTGTCGAAATCCACTTTGTTCGATCACAGGGACTATATGTGTCAAACTACGAAACTATGCCGATTTGTATAGTAACGAACATTCCGAAACATGACCATAAGTTAAACATACCCTAAATATCCTTTACATAGCTTAGAAATAGGCTTTGAGGGGTTCGGTGTACTAAAATAAACTTTATGGTCATTCAGGGACTAAAAGCGTCAAAAAGTGCATAAGTTTGCATTTTCGCGCATAACTTACGTTCTGAATACATCCGGACATCCAAAAATTTATGTAAACATTAAAATATTTTATTTTAGTGTTTGGCATGATAAAATTCCATTCGTCACTTAATTTGGATCGTTTTTGCGTTCGTTACGACTTCCGTCGTAATTAAGCGAATAACGCAACCGTACGACCAAACGAACCGACATCCGAGACGTTTTTGAGCATATTTTAAGTTCCCTATACTTTAACTTTATTTTATAGCCTTGAAATGGGGTTAACGGGGCTTAAAAGAGCCAAAAATCAAGTTTTACAAGTGCAGGGACCATTTTTTAAAATTTCTGGCATATTCAATGAACCTGGTCCATTTTGAAGTATTGGTGGTTTTAACCCATGGTTTTGCAAAACCATGGGCTGGTATTCAATGAAAATAGTCCATATTTGGGGCACCCATGGTTTTAGAAAACCATGGGCACACATGTAAGGTCCAGATCAAAGCTCAGTTTTCGAAGAACGATCCTAACGGTTCAAGGAAATCTATAAATACCCCATGATCTCAACTCCAAAAACCCACACCTTTGAAATATGAATTTGTTCTCTAACTTGATGTGTTTAACACTTCATACCTGAGAATGCTGTGAGAACCCGAATGCGAACGTCAATGTCAATGTGAATCCCCCTCGTGGGCGAGCGTAGAATTTGAATGCAAACGAAGCGAGGGCCGACAACGAAGTGGTTAACGGTACGTTTCTTGTTAACAATCAACATGCATCTATTCTTTTCGATTCTGGTGCCGATAGAAGTTTTGTTTCATTGTCATTTGAGCCTTTACTTGCGATACCTAGAACTAAACTGAGGAAACCCTTATCTGTTGAAGTTGCCACTGGTAAACCTCTTGTTCTCGATTCTGTTATTCGTGATTGTCAGTTGAACCTTGATAACCATCTTTTCCTATTGACCTCACACCGATGTAACTTGGGAGTTTCGATATTATCGTTGGAATGGATTGGTTAACCAAACACCACGCTGAGGTGGTTTGTTTCGATAAGATTGTTCGTATTCCTTTGTCTTCTGGCGATGTTCTGGAGATTCGTGGCGAGAAGCCATCTGGCGGTTTGAAGCTTATGTCATGTATGGAAGCCCAAAGGTATTTACGAAAAGGATATGTTGCTTTTCTGGCACATGTCACCGAGGAGAAAAGCAAGAGCAAGAGTATTCAGGATATTCTGATTATTCGGGATTATCCGGAGGTGTTTCCTGATGAACTGCCTGGTTGGCCTCCAGTTCGTCAAGTCGAGTTTCATATTGACCTTGTACCCAATGCCAACCCGATTGCAAAAGCACCTTATCGTCTTGCACCGTCGGAGATGAAAGAGTTATCGAAACAGTTTCAAGAGTTATCTGATAAAGGATTCATCTGACCGAGCTTTTCACCTTGGGGAGCTCCTGTCCTCTTCGTGAAAAAGAAAGACGGATCTTTTCGAATGTGTATCGATTATCGTGAGCTTAATAAGCTCACCATCAAGAATCGATATCCCCTACCTCGAATCGATGATCTCTTCGACCAGCTGCAGGGTGCTTCATGCTTTTCCAAGATCGATCTGCGTTCTGGGTATCATCAACTTCGTGTTCTCGAAGAAGATATTCCCAAAACTGCTTTCTGCACAAGATATGGGCATTACGGGTTCACTGTCATGCCTTTTGGTTTGACGAATGCTCCAGCTATCTTTATGGACTTAATGAATAGGGTCTGCAAACCTTATTTGGACAAGTTCATTATTGTGTTCATCGACGATATTCTCATTTATTCAAAATCTCGAGCCGAGCACGAGCAACACCTTCACTTAACATTGGAACTCCTGAAGAAGGAACAACTTTTTGCTAAATTCTCCAAGTGTGAATTCTGGCTTAAAGAAGTTCAATTCTTGGGTCATATAGTCAATGAGCAGGGTATTCATGTGGATCCATCCAAGATTGCTGCTACCAAGGACTGGAATACACCGACGACGCCTAAAGAGATTTGATCTTTTCTTGGTCTTGCTGGTTATTATCGTCGATTCATTTCAAATTTCTCAAAGATTGCAGTTCCACTCACTGCTTTGACTTAGAAGAATAAGCCTTTCGAGTGGGGACCCAAGCAAGAAGAAGTATTCCAAACGCTGAAGCAGAAGTTATGTGATGCTCCTGTTCTATCTCTGCCCGAGGGAAGCGATGATTTCGTTGTCTATTGCGATGCGTCCAACTTAGGTCTTGGTTGCGTCCTTATGCAATGAGGTAAAGTTATAGCATATGCATCTAGACAATTGAAAGTTCATGAGAAGAACTATACGACTCATGATCTTGAGTTAGGAGCTGTGGTTTTCGCGCTTAAAATCTGGAGACACTACCTCTATGGAACAAAGTGTGTGGTTTTCACAGACCAAAAAAGTCTCCAGCATATTCTTAATCAGAAAGAGCTGAATATGAGGCAACGACGTTGGGTTGAACTCTTGAACGACTATGATTGCGAGATTCGCTACCATCCTGGTAAGGCGAATGTCGTAGCTGATGCGCTTAGTCGAAAAGAACGAGTCAAGCTTCATTCTGTTCGAACTCTAGCTGATCTTCAATCTCGTGTCCTTCAAGCTCAACAATTTTGTGTTTCACAAAATTTGATGGGTACGGAATTACCACATCAACTTGAGCTTATGCTCGAAGCGAAAGACGATGGTTTGCTCTATTTTAAGGATCGATTGTGGATTCCGAAACAAGACGATCTTCGCACCTTGGTAATGGACGAATCTCATAAGTCTCGATATTCTATCCATCATGGTGCTGATAAAATGTACAAGGATCTTCGTACTCGGTGCTGGTGGCCTGGTATGAAGAAGGATGTTGCCTTGTATGTATCGAAATGCCTAACTTGTCTCAAAGTCAAGGCCGAACATCAACGACCTTCTAGCTTGCCTGTACAACCAGAGATACCGGTTTGGAAGTGGGAGAACATTGCGATGGATCTCATCACTAAGTTACCGCGTACGTCTAAAGGTCATGATGCTATCTGGGTTATTGTCGATCGATTAACGAAATCAGCTCATTTCATTCCGATTCATGAGGATCTATCTGCTGATAAACTTGCAAAGATTTATGTTGATGAGATTGTGACACGACATGGTGTGCCCTTGGATATCATCTCTGATCGTGATGCTCGATTTTCATCTCATTTCTGGAAGGCCATGCAATCTGCCTTGGGAACCCAACTGAATCTAAGCACTGCTTATCATCCCCAAACAGATGGCCAATCTGAGAGAACGATTCAAACTTTGGAGGATATGCTTAGAGCATGCGTGATAGACTTTGGTGGTAATTGGGATTCTCATCTGCCGCTGATCGAGTTCTCTTACAACAATAGTTATCATACTAGCATTAAAATGGCACCATTCGAAGCTCTCTACGGTCGAAAATGTCGTTCACCTGTCTGTTGGAACGAAACCGGTGAAGCTCAGCTTACTGGACCTGAGCTCGTTCTGGAAACAACAGACAAAATCAAGAAAATCCGCGATAATCTTGTGACAGCTCGAAACCGTCAAAAGAGTTATGCGGATCTGGGACGCAAGCCCTTAGAATTTCAAGTTGGAGATCGTGTCCTACTCAAGGTTTCACCTTGGAAAGGAGTCGTGAGATTTGGAAAGAAAGGAAAACTTGCACCTCGATATGTGGGACCATTTAAGATTGTGGAAAGAATTGGAAAGGTTGCCTATCGACTAGAGCTACCTCCAGAGCTTGGAAATATTCACCCGACTTTTCACGTGTCCAATCTGCGAAAATGTTTAGTTGACGCTGATCTACACATTCCTCTCGACGAGATTCGAATCGATGAAACGATGCACTTTGTCGAGAAACCTGTGGAAATAGTGGAACGTACATACAAACAGTTGAAGAACAAACGGATTCATTTGGTTAAAGTTCGTTGGAAATCCAAACGTGGCCCAGAGTTTACTTGGGAACGTGAGGACCAGATGAAGACGAAATATCCGCAATTGTTCTCACAAGCTTCCTCTAGTTAAAATTTCGGGATGAAATTTCCTGAAGTAGGGGAGACTGTGACAACTGTGTTCTGTAATCGATGTACGATGTAAAAAAATGATGATTATTAATAAAACAATGTTCTTTGGTGTTATTATATGTGTTTTGGTGTTTCTATGTGTGTATTTATGTTTGGTGATTTTTCAATTCGATTCGATTCCGATTGCAAGCTTTAAATCGCGTTTTGGAAGGTTATACGCAAACTGGTGCGTAAACGCAGTCAGTATAACACGAAAAACACTCTGTAATAGTGACATAGGCTTAACATACCTTAAATAACCTCCACATAACTTAGAAATAAGTTTTGAATGGTTTGGTGTGTCGAAATCCACTTTGTTCGATCGCAGGGACTATATGTGTCAAACTGCGAAACTATGCCGATTTGTATAGTAACGAACATTCCGGAACATGACCATAAGTTAAACATACCCTAAATATACTTTACATAGCTTAGAAATAGGCTTTGAGGGGTTCGGAGTGCTAAAATAAACTTTATGCTCATTCAGGGACTAAAAGCGTCAAAAAGTGCATAAGTTTGCATTTTCGCGCATAACTTACGTTCTGAATACATCCGGACATCCAAAAATTTATGTAAACATTAAAATATTTTATTTTAGTGTTTGGCATGATAAAATTCCATTCGTCGCTTAATTTGGATCGTTTTTGCGTTCGTTACGACTTCCGTCGTAATTAAGCGAATAACGCAACCGTACGACCAAACGAACCGACATCCTAGATGTTTTTGAGCATATTTTAAGTTCCCTATACTTTAACTTTATTTTAGAGCCTTGAAATGGGGTTAACGGGGCTTAAAAGTGCCAAAAATCAAGTTTTACAAGTGCAGGGACCATTTTTTTAAATTTCTGGCAGATTCAATGAACCTAGTCCATTTTGAAGTATTGGTGGTTTTAACCCATAGTTTTGCAAAACCATGGGCTGGTATTCAATGAACATAGTCCATATTTGGGGCTCCCATGGTTTTAGAAAACCATGGGCACACATGTAAGGTCCAGATCAAAGCTCAGTTTTCGAGGAACGATCCTAACGGTTCAAGGAAATCTATAAATACCCCATGATCTCAACCCCAAAAACCCACACCTTTGAAATCTGAATTTGTTCTCTAAGTTGATGTGTTTAACACTTCATACCTGAGAATATTCAGATTCAAAACTTCCATTCTTGGACCCGTTGTAAGTGTTCTTTCGTTCTTTTCATTCGTTTTAGCGTTAAAGTCAAACTGCGTTTGACTTTCTGCATTGACCAGTTTATGGTCAATGTGAAGTTCGTTTGAACTTCATAACGTGAGCGTAATCACAATGGTTATAGTCCCTAGTGACTATACCTACTGATTACCACGTTATCTAGGCTCAGTGACGAGTCGAAGTTTCGGCCAAAATGCGCATTTACGCGTATTTTGTAACCAAACTACTCTAGGATATCAAAACCGTTTGTTTTGATATCAAAACCTGTTTTCTAACTTAACTAAACATGTTCTAGCATGTTTAGCTCGTCACTTTTTAGATTAGTGCTTATGTAGAGTCGTAAGTCAAGCGGACTAAACACCCGCTTAGACTTTCGAACACGACCCGTTTGGTCGATCATTAGGATCCGACCAAACATGGTTAGTGACCATAGTTGCATAGGGAATAACCTTCCGAGGTTATACCTTATGGTCGCTTCGTTTAAGTAGTTTTATGATAGGTAGTTTATATGCCTTAGGTAAATTACCAAAAATGCCCTTTTACGCCAAAATTTATTTTAAGCATATGTAACATAACCTTTGGTATCTAAATTGATTATACAACAATATTAAACATGTTGAGGCATATTTTACTTATCATAGGACTAGTTAGGCGTTCCGAACGCGTTTCACGCGAACGACGCGTTAAAGTAGCATAAGCTACCTTAATGGGTCGCGATGGGTCTAAAGCACTTAGGTTAGGTTTCATTTAGGATATAGGCCTTGTTAAACCATATCACATGAGTTCCAACACTCATTTGGGTTACAAGACCTCATTATGTCCGATCTTTCGATTTAGGCGTCTATTGTTTGACTAGTGATTCAATTACTAGGTGCTGCTTGATTTCTCTGGTTTACTCGAGTTTGTTGAAGTACTATTGATTGAGGATACCTTGCACTACATGTGAGTACATAGTTCCCCTATTTTACTGTTTTCAATTGTTTTGGGGTGATTCATATGTACAAAATGTTTTCAAGGTTTAAACGATGATTTCAAAAACGAATAGAACGATTTATACTAAACTATTAACGATTTCGATAATGTGAACGAACTTGTTGGTTGTAGTTACATAATGAACGACATTCATTAGCATTGATCAAGCCGACCAGTATTAGGTTATGGTACCATAGGATATGACAAATCCCGTTATTGCACTATACCCATGGTTATGTGTGGGTGTTGTGGGTAACGACTGAATCTGATGATTGTTAACTTACCCTTTGGAGGTTTGTTAATGCAAGAACGAGTTGAACGATGAACGAGTCACAAAGGTTTGAATGTTATTAACGAGACGACCATGTATAAGTTTTCACAATTAAAACGAGGACGATTTAAATGATTTAAACGAGTAAACGATTTGGGAACGATGTTAAACGATTTGGGTAAACGATTGGTTTATGACTAGTGTTTAGATAACGGGACGGGTGTAATGTGGTGAAAACATGGTAGATACGCCGCTGGTACTTCTTATATATAAGTGTTTTCAACATATTACATACCGTGGCGTTATTTAGTTCACTTGGGTAAACGATACTGAAACGATGTCACTCAACGATGTTTTCGAAATAATGTACGAGTTTTATTAATGAGTTTATACGAGATGTTTTACAAGATGGTTTTCTAAAAAAAAAAGCTTTTGGGTTAAGAATCATGGCTACGAAAGTTTATAAATTTTAATCATCTCGATTTGAGTTGGTTAATCATGTTGCAATATTATACACATTTTAAAAACAAGGTTTTCGAGGTATTGCAATATAAGAATACAAGCCATGATTCCGATACTCTTATAAAACCTATGTACTCGCCAGCATTTCTTTGCTGACTTTGTTTTTACATATGTTTCAGGTGTTGTTGCTTGATTGATGTTCTAGGATGCATGCGTCACATAGGATCTGGACGAGGCCTTAGTGACATAATATCTATGACAGACGATATAAAACTTGTTGTTCTATGTTAAAACAATGTTAATGTTTAATATTATCAATAAAACGAAACACTTTTTGTATCCATGGTTATGAAACGATAATTCTGTTACAACACCCCCCGACGTTTCCGCCACGCTTTGTTGTTTTACGTGGTCGGGGTGTGACAACATGTCTTTATTGGGAACCGTGTTGGAATCCTATGGTAGTTTTGTTACAGGTCGGATCGGGAATCCTATGTTGACAAAAGAGGATTACGATCAAATCGACGCTGAGGAAATGGAATTGATGGATATTAAATGGTGTTTGGCAAGTGTGTTAAGACGAGCTGAGAAATTTAAGCAGATCACAGGAAGAGATGATTTACGTGATGCTAATGTTTCTACTTTAGGTTTTGATAAATCTAAAGTTACTTGTTTTCGCTGCAGGGAAAAAGGTCACTTCAAGAGGGAGTGCACTAATCGCGAAGCAAGTGGAGCTCAAAATCCATTTAACAACAATGATTACTATTGGAAATCGATCTATCATCAAGTTTCTCAACGACAACAAGAACCACAAGTGGCACATGGAAGAAAAGTGATTGAAGAATCTTCAAAGAGAGCTTGTATGGTGAATCAGGATGACAAAGAGCCAACAAAAGGATTCAGTTGGGACAAATATATTTCAGCTGATAACAAAGCATGCCTGATAAACCAAGATGATGAAAAGTTACCAGAAGGGTTTAACTGGGAAGGTTTTAGTTGGGATGATTATGATCCTAACAAAACTTCAAATCACAAAGCTTTTTTTCTCGTATTGAAGAAGATAGTGATGATGATAAAGAGTATTATGCAAGAAGAATGGAAGCTGATTTGAAATTGATGGCAGAAAGTGATAGTGATGACGATAAAGCTAAAAAGAAAAAGAAAAAGGTCAAAACACCAGTTAGCAGTGATGATGAGGAAGTTCCAGTGATCAGAAGGAAGGTAAAGGAAGTTCCAAAGTTTAAAGTTGATGAAGAAGTTGATGCAAGAAAGATTCCGGTGATTTGTGAAAACTGTGAAGCTATAAAGAAGCAGAACAGCACATTGATTAACAACATAAACAGGCTGAAGGAATCTTATGATGTTCTGAACAAGGCCATGAATCAATACAATCAATCAAGTGAAGAACAAGCAACAACCATGAAAACACTTCAAGGAGCTTTCATGATAAAGCAGAAAAGTGTGAACAACTATATTGAGAAGTGTGCTGTGCTTGAACAAAAATTGGAAATTCAAAGAATTGAAACAGAAAGAGTAAATCGTTTGTTAAAAAGTTACTCATGTACTTCTTATGTCACTGACAGGATTTATCCAACTGTTAAAGGCATGAAGGCATTTGAAGATGATGAAGTAACTGAAGAACAGAAGGTATCTGAAGAAAAGACTCCTGAAAAGAAGAAAGTAAAGAAGAAGGATACTAAAGTGAATGATTCTGGTAAGAAACAAGGATTCAGTTACAACAAGTGTCCACCCCCGCTAGAAAATGGATATTCTCCGAGAAATCCAAATTCAGAAAGAGTCGAAAAGGCAACAAATTTACAATGGGAGTCGGAGTCTTCAGTTAATTTGCCAGAAAATATTGATGTCACTTTTACGTCATCTGACACTGATCATGAGTCCGAGTTAATAAAGAAAGTGGTCGATCAGGTGTTGGATAAAGATGAAATGGAGGAGTCAAAGTTGGAGTCTATGTTAGAGTCAAAGTCTGAGTCCAGCACTCCGAGTCAAACCGTCAAACAGGACAAAAAAGTTTACAATAAAGAATTTCTTCTATCAAAATCTAATGTGAATGACGAAACATTCAAAGTTGCATATACATTGAATGATTCCGACAAATTATATTCTGATGAGGAATTTCCAATAAGAGGTGTCAAAACTGAATTGATCAAAAAGGTTTTCAAACTTACAGAAATTAATATTTCTGAAATAAAAGATGTAAATCTTAATGATAAACCTAAAAAATACACCTCAAGAGTTCAACAAAGAGAAAACAAGAAAAAAGGTTCAGTTCTGGTTCTGGTTTTCGAAATAAACCAAATCATAACGGTAATTTCAAAAAGAAAGGATTAGGATTTATTCCATCAGAAAATCAGAAAAATGAAAAATATGTTCAAGATTTTAAATCAAAAATGATATTTGTTTCAGGTACATCTCCTGAAGAAGAGAAAGAAAATCTATTCAGAAATCAGTCGAACAGAGAATTCCTTGCGAAGAAGCAAGAAGAGATGAAAACTGATGATCAGATGAAAGAAACGAGAACCAGTTTCCAATGCAACACTGTTGGTCATATTGCCAAGAATTGTTCCAAGGCAATACAATCAACACAGGGAGTCTCTCGTAAACTGAAAGATAAAGAGGTTGTGTTTGAACCACCAATTGAGAGAACTAAACTTTTCAAAAATTCAACTTTTGAGATTGGTGAATGTTCAAACAGGTTTTACAAGAAAAGGTCAAATCTTGACAACCAAAAATGGGTTGTTAAGAAATCTGATGGTGAGTCTAGCAATGATTCTGATTCATCAAAATCAGAGGAGTTATTGTCTGGCGATGAATCTGATTCCACAAAGTCAGAGGAGCCACAGGTTGTTGAAAAAGGTGAAAAATCAGTACCGATAGTGGATGATGTGAACTTTCCACCACTTCGGGCTGAAAATTTTAAGAAGAAAGTTGGTAAAATTGAGATTTTAAATCAATTTTTCTCTGAAAAGAAAGAATTTGATATTGAAAAAGCATTTAACTCCAAAGTGCACCATATTTTTGGTAAAATGGTTGATAGGAAAGTTAAAGGAGTAAAGGAGTTTTATGAGAAAAAATTGAAGAAACCAGGTAAAGTGTCATCCCAGGTTTGTGACTGGGATGGTACATTTTATGAACAGTAAAACTCTGGACTTGCCGGAGCTCCCAAGTTGGTAATCGCGGAGCATGAATCGGCATCATTCTTTGATTATGAAAATTGTTTTTGTAGAAGTATGACTTACCGAAACTTCCAGGTTGGTAAGTGAGGAGTATGTATCGGCATCTTGAGAATTCAACCTACAAATGGTATTGGTTGGTAAGCCATGAGGTTGAAAAAGAGGTTGTGATTTTATAAGTAGGCTAATCAAGGTCATTAGGTTGAACTTGATTGGACTATTTTTACAAATGGTATATTTTGAATAACAAAGTGATGATCTTACCCCTAACTTACAAATGGTAAAATCAATCAACAAAACTTATTTTCCAGAAAAACCATTTGATTAAAACAAACTTAAGTGCTTTGAAATCAATGGGAAAATAGTTTGTTGTGAGGGGGAGTTCTGATTGTTTATGCCAAGTGAATGGAGAAATGAAGCGATTCGATATCAGTTGTCAATTTACCTGTATAGTTTGTTTTCAAATTTCTTTAAATGTGTTTGTATTTTAGGGGGAGTAAGAAATTTCAGAAAATCCAAAAACATTTGAAAATTTGAAAAAGTAAAAAACATGATAAAATGAAAAATGAGTTTTTCGTATAAAAGAGGAAATGATAGTACATCAGTGGATGATCACAGCACGCTAAAGAAATGGAAAGAAAAAATGTGATAAACGGTCTCACTGATGATGTGCCAGTAGGTTTTTGCACATTTAGTAGATTGTGACGAGATATAAACCTAAATTTCAAACTTGCTTATATCGTGGGGAACATCTCTCGGATATAAGGGTAACCCCCGAAATCTTGTTTGAAAGGTCCCTCTTTCTGAGATACTAGGTCTTTATGCTCAGTGATATCTGGGGTATTATCTCAGGACTTCTGATTTTGCGGAAGCAATGGCCTAGTCCCCGGAGAATACTTTACGCTTGCTTGAAATATAGCTCACCCTCAGCATAAAAAAGGATGAAACATTGAAAAAATATGTAAATCATGTGCTGTTGTAAAAAAGATCCTCTAAAGGGGACACACCTAAAGTCGAAGCCGTTATCTCTCTGCTGAACGGAAGTTCTGACCTGAGCTCTCACGGTTTTCGCAATCTAACCCCTTACAGATATCATCTGTGGTATACTCACCTGTAAGACTGAATATTGGGATCTGGATACGGGAGTATATTCTGAGGTGGGACACATGATTAAGTTTAAGTGCTTAAGACATTAATCTTGTATCTTGAAACAGTTGAACTTTGTGTGAAGATTTAAGTGGATCAGTATACTGACAATCTAAGTGAATTGTTTAGAACTTAAAATGTTTAAAGCTTAATGATGTTGATGATTTGTCTCAAAAACTGATATGATCCTCTTACACAAACTCACAAAAAGATTGTTTGTAAATATTTCTTTATTGCATTTCATTTACATTCAAAAATCCAAAAAGATTTTAGTGTGTTTTTGTGACAACCCTCACTAAACCAGGTATCCGTACGATTTAATTAATAATTAATTACTGCTTAATTACTGTGCTTACATGAAATTACTGATGAACTGCTACTTGATTTCTGATACATGCATATACCTGCATCATACTTTACTTATCGTCACTACATTATTTGTATGCTGAACCTTAGTGACAAACATGATGCACAAAAAGCACAGTAGCACTATAAACGGATAACCTATTGAACATGCTGATAAAGCCAGCATCAGGCAGACACTGCCTCTAAGGCCTGTATGAGCCAGAAATATTTTACTACACTAGTGGTGAGTGTAGGGATACAAGGGTTGTAGAACTGCGTCTCTAGGAATAAGTTACAATGACTGGATGTGCCTAAAACGTACTCTAAGTACAAAATTCAGCACTTTACATAATAATTCAGCTTTTAGCTAACTAATAAAGTGCCAAAACATGAGAAAAATATTGCTAGACACTTTCCAAAGTGTCAGAAATGAGTTGTGTCACTAAAAAGGGTATTAACGACACTTTAAAGCTTTGTTAACGCTTTAACGGATTACTATCCAACCAAACAACCGGACTTTACCCGAAACCTGAAAATATTGTTATTTTCATTATTTATCTTTTTCTGAGCCAGTTAGGGTCCCTGAATACCCTAACACCCATTGTAACACACTACACACTAGTAACTGGGTTAATCACTTAACTTAACTAGATTAACCTAACTATATGTCTAACTTGTTGGTTGGAATCGAACTAGACCCCCCCCCCTTTACAAACCGTCCCCATGAGGGGGGACATACCTTGTCCTTTGTTGATTTGTTTAATCTCTTGTGCTTAATATCTAGGAGGCACTAAATCCTTTGGTTAATAATCTTGTGATTTGTTTATAAGTTCATGGCTTAACACATTTGATCATTCACAACTCACAACTCAACTTCAAACACTCCTCTCTCTCTCTCTCAAAGGCTTCGGCCGAACACACCCACAAACACCCAACCATTTTCGAGTTTAGTTCAAGCAATTCCAAGATCATTCATGTGTTAAGGGTCGCATATAAGGAGTCTTGGTGCAATCGGAAGGCGAAGGACCTCACTCTCTTGCTTTTATCCACCCTATTTGTGCTTAGATTCTTCCCTAGCCTCGAGCTAGTGGTAAGTTGCTATAATCACCTACTCGAACTATTTTGAAGTGGTTAATATGATTTGTAACGGTTAAAACTCGTAAACATACAAGATGACACACAAAAGTCTACTTAAAATGCTATAAATGTTGGTTAAAAGCTCATATGTTGTGTAAATCATGTAGTATTTGATTTGTGTGATTATTTAGACCCGATCTATGTTGTGGTAGCTCGGATCGTCATTTAACCCGGATTGGTCATGATCATAGATCATGACATAAGGTTGTTTTGAAAAGTAATAAGGGTTAAAGGATGAAACTCTACCACACACGAAACATGAACTTGTGTAAAAGCGATTTTACTTGTGAAATAGTGTTTAAAACTAGTAGATCTACGAATCTACAAGCGGTATTTTCAAAGGACCACGTGTCAAGAGAAAACATACTTTTAAAGACGGATCTTTCATAAACAAGAATGATTTTTAGAACACACAAGTGTGTAAGCACTTGTGTAACACAAAGTTTCGACAAAATAACTATTCTTGTAAATGTTGACAAGAAGTTGTGGAAGTTTATTTTCTTTAAAAACGAGGTTTTTACAAAATCGGATGGTTTTATATAAAGATCCACTAAAAGTAATGAGATTTACTTCATAGTTTGGATAAATCACAAGTTCATGAAATTTATACGATTTATATACATATTTTGACTAGTTTGTGATTTGAACATTGTTTTGATTGAATAAGAAGATTGTTGGTTTGATTTATAAAAGAAAATGATACGCTTAAAAGCGTGGCCACCTCCAGTTACAGAGGAAACTCTGGCGAAATTTTTCCAAAAATCTAACACTTAGAAATATTTTCACTGTAAGTGTTAGAGATACTTGTTGACTTGTTTTCAAACTATGAATTTCGCCACGACTTTATTTACAAAATATCGGAGGTGGGATTTCACAAAATAAAACGTGATACATATATATATTTAGTATATATTTTCCACAACATCACTTGTATAAGTGTTTATGATTATTTTGTGAACTACGTAAATATTATTTTTAGAATAAAAAAAATATTACTAAGTATTATTTTGGGAAAATCACATGTATTAAAATATAATATTTTTTAGAAGAATACTTATATTTTGAAGTTGGAAATAAAATATATTAAGTGAGACTTAATAGTGTAATCCGAATTATACGAACGCACATGTATTAAATCCCCCATCCTTGGGAAGGAAAATGACTACCAAGTATATACAGAATGTAAACACGAAATAGTTGCCTAACTATTTCCCAAAAACTTAAACCATAAAGCTAAGGCACGGCCGTCCGTCTAATAGAATTAGTACGTGTAGGTCGTCATACAGCTGTTTGATTTGGAGGCATACTTGGTAGAGACGCACCACTGTGAGTTCATGTCCCCCTTTTCTCTAACTGTTTTCAGTTTTCTTAACTGCGGGGGTGAAATACATGTTACTTTGATTACAAGTACTTTATACATGGTATGGTTAGCATAAGGAGGTTTACTACTTAGATCATGTGAGTGGGTAGGAGCAATATGAGGCCATTAGTCCTCATGGCAGGACCGAGGGACAGGAGCGGTAGATCTATCTGGGTGTAGCGAGCCCAGCCCCAGGCCAAACTAGAAACGGACCTCGGGGTGACTTTGTCCACATACTAATGCCGTGGCGAAATCTGCTAGGTTTGAGTCTCCCTATTTGCACTTCACATATATCAGTGGCCTTGCAAACCATTGGTGATCTCAATTCCCTTATTTGCTACATACCAAGACTATTTTTATACTCACAAAGGTTTACTTACTCACGTACACATGAACTCGCTCAACATTATTGTTGATTTTTTCAACTTACATGTATTTCAGGAAATTAAAGGATCTGGCGCGGTATGTCACGTTTTTCCGCTGCACTAGTTACGAGGTCATCCGGGTTTGGGGAATGTGACTCTTTCCTGGACAAGTCACAGTCCTTAAACTATCTTTATATTATGCTATGTTTGTTGAACAATGTTTATGTCGTTAGGATGTGTTTCCGTTAAGACAATGTGGTTGTATTTGGTTTTAAAACTTAATTAAATGGATGATCTTGCATGGTTTTATTTCATATAGCTTTGTTATGGTTAAGCTATGGTATTAAGAAGTCACACCAAATTAACCACGCTTCCGCAAAGCCAGGGTGTGACAGTTTTAGCATAAATTTTTTGAAAAAAAAATACAAAAAGATTTTCGACAACTGGTGTTGGAGAACTGATTTTTAAAATTCCAAGTGCTATACATGATGAACAATTTGGGTTGGGAGAGTGTGTTTTAAAAGAAAAATGATAATTTCTGCAAGTGGATCATCAAAGATTAACATTGTAAAAACATTGTTTGAATATTTTATCCATAAGTGTTCATCAGGGTGAGAATTGTTTTTACAAGTGATCATCAGAAAAATTTATTTTTGGGTAGAGTTTTTATGTAGGTAATGATAGAGCCAGCAACAGATCTTGGGATAATTTGAAGAAAACCAGCTTTAGATTCTGAGCAGAATTTGAGCCAGGTCTCGATCTTGAACCCGTGGAAAACAGACTACGATCCCAGCTTACTGAGAGGGAGAGTCTGAATGACAAAGAGCAAGGTTCTGATCCTGAGATTACTGATGCTGATGAACTTAAGGAATCAAGAGATCTGATCAAGAGAAGATAGAGACAGATTGCGATTCTGGGATTGAAGATTATTTGTTCGAGGAGAGTCTGTTAGTGATGAAAAGAGAAGAGAGAAGATTTAAGGATACTTACAGTGTCAGATACTTCAAAGAGTTCGAGAGGACTGATAAAGACTGAAGATGCGAAGACTCGACACTTAAGACTCGTCAACATTCAAGGGGGAGTCTGTTGGTGCATGCGTCTGTCGACTTCGTCTTGTATCGAGTCTTGTATGTTTTTAGATAGATCAGGACACGTTATATGAGAAATATGTCAAATATAGGGTGTGTGGGAGTTTCAAACGAAATTACATTTTGTAATTCCGCTTGAAATGATCATGTACAGTTCAAGCGAAATCACATATGTTAATTCCGCTTGAAGCTTATCTCGCTTGAAGTGTAATTCCGCTTGAGACGTGTTCAAGCGAAATTACATCCCCTATATATACCTTGTGCCTGATTTCGTTTGAGGGAATCTTGAACTTTCCGGTCAGAGTAACGAAGTGCTGCCGAAGTGTCGTCTCGCTGTAAATCATTGTGAAATCAATATAACGACAGTTTAAAGTGTATATCTTGCTGAATTGACCTCGATACATCTGTTTCCGCCTTTTGTATTGAGTAAAACTCTTCTGATCGACTCGTTCGGGTCTGAAAACGATCCTACATTTTGAATCAAAGCCAACCAAATTGATCTAGCAGTATCCTCATGTTGAAGCAAAACAAAGATATCCTCTTTTACTGATTGTTGTAGAATGCTAATCATCATTTTCTCACTGGTGTACTTTAATTTCTCACCATCTGAATAGTCACTAAAAGCTTTTTCATTTCCACGTTCATCTGTTGGTTTAACGTAATCTACATCTAACGAACACCATGCATCAAATTTATAGGCTTGCACCCAGTTTTCAAAACGATTTTGCCATCCTTTAAAATCCTCAATATACATAAGCTTTGGCGGTTTTTGGTAAGTTCCTATCTCATTCTCACTGTAAATAGTTTCGGTAGCTGTAACTGGAGCAACTGGTGTAGCAAATGCATTGTAAAACTCTTCTTCCATGATTCGGTAAAATTTTTCACACAATCACAATTTTCAAACGAAATGTCTTTTGATGCGAAATAAGTTTGGTGCGAAATGAACTGCTTCACTCGAAAACAACTTCTCAAACGAAATGACTTCTGGTGCGGAATACCCCTTTGGTGCGAAATGACCACTTTCAAGAGAAATGATCCGTTCAAACGAAATGACGTTTGATTTCGTGCGAAATAACAAGAACTTAGGCTATTTCGTGCAAAATGAAGATTCCAAGGTGTATTTCGTGCGAAATGATGGTAATTTCAAACGAAATGAGCACTTTCGTATGAAATGCTGCTGATGTCACACATTCGATCAGTTTTCAAGCGAAATAGACAAAATGAACAAGTTTTTGTCCGATTTTAAGTCCAATTCTTTCAAGGCTTTGTTAAAACTATGTTTCGCACTTAATATGTGAAATTCAATCCATTTTAACCGTGAAATACTGTTTAATTTTGAAAAGAAGGTGTAGATGACAGAAATTTTGGTGAAATCAAGCTAATTTGGCAAGAACTCTTCCTCCTAAGCTCTGATACCACTTGTAGGATCGTTTTCACGACCAAAATGAGTCGTTCAGAAGCGTTCTTATCAATACGAAAGGCGAAAACAATCGTATCGACTTGGAATCGGCTTGATTTACATACATAATCACTTTTAAGATTTGACAACAATTACAATCAGTAGACACGTCGGCAGCAGTTCGGTACCGGAAATCAGAATCGTTACAAATGACAAGGCACATCAGGTATTTTTAGGCAGAGTGTTTCGTACGAAATGACCAGGAGTTCATTTCGTGCGAAATAGCCACAAGCTATTTCGTACGAAATGACTCTTTGTTATTTCGTGCGAAATCAACTTCCATCACATATTCTCGTTTTTCATGCCCTCATCTTTCTAAACTAGTACAAGACTTGATACAAGACGAAGTCGACAGACATATGCACCTACATTGTCAGCCTGGGCTTGGCGCACATTGATGTTGAAAGTTCTGGCGCGGGCGGCTTGTTGCTGTTGAGGCTGATGCTACTGCTGAGGCTGCTGCTGCTGGGGCTCTTGTTTCACAACCCTGTTCGGGCACATGTTCGCGAAGTGGTTGGGATCACCACACGCGAAGCAGACTCTTGCGTTGACCGCGGGTGCCTGAGCCGCTCTTTGGCCTTGTGGGGCTGGAAGTATAGCTTGATGAGCAGTGGCTTGAGCTGGTACTTGTCGGGGACTAGTACGGCAGTTAGCAGTGAAATGGCCGTACATATTGCAGTGTACGTAAAATCGGCAGGCGATACCCACCGGGTGATGATAAGTACATGTCGGGCAGGCAGGGTGGGGACCAATGTATGCACGTTTTGCAGGCGGTGCATAGATAACTGGTGCTGATCGGTGCTGAGATTGCTGCCGAGCCGGTGCGGCTTTTAGTGGAGCAGCCGTGGTAGTGACAGCAAAGTTCTTGTTGTTGGAGCTGCTTTTGTTGTTCTTCTTACTGCGGTGGGAGGTTTTCGACGAATGAGCAGTGGCGGTTTCAGCGGATGGTGCGACGGTGTTAGCTTGGTGCAAGTTCTTCGAAGCTTTATCCCAAAAACCAGCTTTGACGCGCTTGTCATTGATTTCAGCGGCAAGCAAGTAAGTCTCTTCGATTGTTGCTGGCTTTGCGGCATGCATAAAATCTGCAACACAGTCTGGCAGAGCTCGAATGTACTTCTTGATTATTATCTCGGGCGTCTTCACTTGATCAGGACAGATGATACTGAGCTGCTTAAAGCGAGTAGTCAGAGCTGCGTTTTCTCCATCCTTCTGTTTGATATGCCAGAATTCGTCCTCCAGCTTTTGGTGTTCATGGGGAGGGCAGAATTCATCCATCATAATGGCCTTCAGCTCTTCCCACGTCAGCTCATAGGCTGCGTCATTTCCGCGTTTGTTTCTCTCGGCCGTCCACCAGTCTAGTGCGTGGGACTGGAAGACGTAGGTAGCGTTTAGAGTACGAAGATTTTCAGGATATCCACTGTGGCACAGAGTGACTTCGACGGAATCAAACCATTGAAACATAGCCGTTGGGCCATCTTCGCCAGTAAATTCCTTTGGACCACAGGCTTTGAACTGCTTGAAGCTGAAAGCAGTCTTGGGGGCAGCTTTAGGAGCTTCGGTTCTGGACTCCTCGGATGATTTGCTCACATTCTCGTATATTTCACTCACGATCTGAGGAACTACCTTTGCTACTTGCTTAGCGACGAGAGCAGCAAGGCGTTTGTCTCTCTGTTCTTGGCGAGTGATTCGTGGGTGACGGGGTCCAAATGAGGGTCCAGTTGACATTGTCTGCAACAGACATTGTCTTGGATCTCAGACATAGTATAATCGAATCTCACCTCACACATCTAATACTACTAAAGCTCAGGAACACAGTGAAACATGTATCACATAAACACATAGGCAAATAATCACAGATTCACATAAGCACAGAAGCACATAGGCACGTAAGGCACATAATCACAGAAGCACATAAGCACGCACATAAAGCGTATAAAACACACAGAAACTTCTGACTGCCTCATAATATAGAAATTTATGATTCAAAGTCCACGAGCATTCTAGAATAGTGATCGCGATTCACATATCGAGTAGTATAGCATAAGCGAATAACACAGCAATCAACATGGCGTAAAGTCGGTCCTCATGTAGTAGCGATTTATCAGCGGTTGTGCAGTGTGTTGTGTGTTTAGCGAAATCAACAAGACGTTATATCGAAACTAGTAGTACCTCAAAACGCTAACAAATAAGCATAAACCACATAAAATACATAAAATTCTCATAAAACGTCGAAATATCAGAGTTGGCAGTAGCGAGCTTAGAATCGAAACACCTAAAAATCGAGAAATGGGTAGTCTGCGGCTAGTTAGACATCGACTAACCAAAGTGATCCGACTATTCACAGAGACTCTTGGTACACAGTTTGGCCTTCGGGACTGTGCTCTAGCCTCGAATCTGGGCGATTGGCACGCATCCCTCCAGTCATATCGTGACTTTAAGTCGTTGGACTCCGTCGAGACTTTGGTGAGAGTTTTGTAAAACCAAGTAAAGGTCGGAACAAGTCGCCAAGGTTCGGGTTTCACCCCTGACTTAACGACTTCGTTCCTATTTTGATAAAATACAAGAGGATTATGCGTCAAAGTATGGATTTCACTCCTGATTCAACGCAAATTCTGGTGTTTATAGATGAAAATGCGAGGCGAACAAGCAAATTTGGTTGAGAGTTTGCGGTTTTCACACCTAATCTTGGCCCAATCGCTCGTCCATTCTTTGAAACTAAAGTGCAATGATAGTGCAACGTAGGCGAGAATAGCGAGAAGTAGCAGTAAGCTCGTACATAATCCCTACCGGATATGCACAAGTCGGTCTGTTGGTTCCTAACTATAGACTAGGTCGTTTCTAAGACGTCGACCCGGACTAGGTCGTGTCTTTCCTAATTCCCTATAGTTATGGCTCTGATACCAATCTGTCACACCCCAACCGATGGCGGAAACATCGGGGCATGGCACTGAGTGAAACAGATTGTCCAGAAGTTTCCATAAAAACTATAATTACCAATTATTTAAAGCAACACGTCCCATACCATGTCATAAAAGATAATATAATTATTACAGGCAAGATCTAGTCAAATTGTTCTGTTCCAAAAACTCGGATTTTTATTACAGACAATTGTTTATTGTTAACCTTGGTCTTTCCTAGCCTCGATTTCACAGCAAGCTAAGCAAATAAGCATCCTAAGCACCTGTCACATACGTTAAAGTAAAAGTCAATACACATAATGTAAAGGTGAGCATACAAGTTTAATAGATATAATAGAGTTCGAAATCGTTACGCATAACCAGCACGTACACAGTGTAAAATGAGGCATGTTAGTTATCGACATAAACCTATCGATACCAATGACTGCGGGTTGACTGCCCAAGGCAGTTCGTAATACACACTCACCACTGTGAGCCATGTAACAAATTATCCTTAACAACCCCTGAGTGAACAGGTGTTGAGTCCAAACAAATAGTACTATCGTTGCTAAGGCAGGTAGACAGCATTCCATGTGTAAACATAACAAACAAGCATTCATTAAGTCACGTATAAAATGAGGTAATCGGTTAGCGTTTAAAGTATTGCGTAGTGTGCTCGATGTAATTTAGAATAAGTAACGTATGTAACACCCAAAAGTGCGTAAAGCAAAAAGGGATCGAGCATACTCACAGTGATTTGTGGATTGAAGGGAGCGCTAGAGAGTAAGGTTAGCCTGAACAGATTGATAGCATAACAATAAGCGACACGTAAAACGAAACAAGTGACAGGGGGGTCGAACAGCAGTCCGATCGGATGGCAGTCCGTTCGGGCAGCCGGTCGTTCGGGTGATAACTCGCTCGGACGGTCATCCGTTCGGGTGACCTTTCGAGTGGATTGTTTCTTCCTTTGGAAAGGATGTGTTTATGTATGATGGTTTGACTTTTGAAGTTTTTGTTGTATGTTGGATCGTGTTAGGTGACCCTAAAGTCAGTTAAGGATGTTCATCTTCAAATACGAGGGCGGAATCAACGTAAAAGAAGTCACAACAGCTAGTTTCCTTTTAATCTATCTTTTCTGATTGATTTTTGTGCTTTTACAATGTATTCTGAAGCAAATCCGGCAGCACCTTCTCTTACACACACATACATGTTCGCTTCAAATGAACAACACACACCCCTATATATAGGCCTCTAGGGTTTCGCTTGAGAGTGCCAGCCCAAGGGGTTTCACTTGAGATCAGTTTCAAGTGAAACTGTATGATGATGATGAATAGGTTTCGCTTGAATCTGCCAAGACACACTTTCAAGCGAAAACCCTATCTCAAACATGATCTAAACCTAATTTCGACCCTGTTGTGTGTTCATTCAACCTATCTAGACAAAAGACTTGTAAAAGACAAAGTTAACAGACACTAATTGCACCAACAGACTCCCCCTTGGATGTTGACGAAGTCTTTGGCTTCAAGTCTTTGTCTTTATCAATCTTCAATCATTGTGAAAATCTCTTCAATCTTTATCTTCAAGCTTTAAACTTCAATCTCCCCTTTGACTATTGATCCAGACTTCCCCTTTCACAGACTCCCCCTCTCAATATGCTAGAATCTGAGGTTTTTATCTGGTTCAAGCTTTGACATTTAGCTTCCATGGGAATAATGAAGTCCAAAACCTGTTTCTCAAACATCAATCATTACAAACTATCTTTTTAACAATAAAACACAAACTTAATCAGTTTTAACAATCCACTCAAGTATTCAAGTCCAAGTTAATGACCCTGATCACTTGATTAATCTACCAAGTTCAACTTAATGACCCTGGTTGATCATTTGACGAATCAAACTGATTTTGAAAAACATTTTCAAACATTTTCTGAAAATAACAAGTATCAAGTTAATGAACTTGTTTTTGACTATTCAATACATCAAACTCTATCAAAGTAAGCTCCCCTCATTCTTCAGTCAAGAATCTCCTGCATCTGCTTTAAACATCTGAGAATCCAACAATCAACTCTCCACTTTGGTTTGTCGGAAAATAAAGCAGAAATAAAATCTTTTTGGATTTTATAAAGTGTTCTAAACTAAGAAATGAAATACAGAAAACTTAAATTGCAGAAAGTAAACAAAGTAAACTATTTACAAACATATTTTTGGCTAAGCGTGTCAGGGAATCATATCAGCTATTCGACAAAACACAAGTACCGTTAAGCTGTGATTACATACTCAGAATTAAACAATTCGCGTAGATTGTCGATATACTGATCCATCTTAAATTCTCACACAAATTTCAATCTGTCCAGGATACGGATTTAGTGTTTTAAGGACTTAAACTTATACGTGTGTCCCACCTCTTGAATATACTCCCATATCCAGATCCCGATATTCAGTCTTACAGGCAAATATGACACAAATGATATCTGTAAGGGGTTAATAAATTATGAAGAATCATGAGAGCTCAGGTCAGAACTACCGTTCAGCAGAGAGATCATGACTCGACTTGTAGGTGTGTCCCCTTTAGAGGATCTTTTAGCTACAACAGCAGCGACTATCAATTTTATTGTTTCATCTGCATGCTGAGGGTTTATGCTATGTTTCAAGCATTGCAGAAAGTATTATTCGAGGACTAGGTCAGAACTTCCATTCAGCAGAAGTCCCGGAATAATACCCCAGATATCACTGAGTATAAAGCCTAGTATATCAGAAAAAGGAATCTTTCAAACGAGATTTCAGGGGTTACCTATATATCCAAGTAGTGTTCCCCACGAAATAAGCAAGTAAGATTTACGTTTATATCCCGAACAAACTTACTAAATGTGCAAAAACCTATCGACACATCATCAGCGAGACTATTTAACCTTTTAAACATTCCAATTCTTTAGCATACTGTGACTGTCAAGCCGATGTACTATCATTTTCCCTTTTTACACAAGCTCTTTTTCTGGTTTTATCATGTTTTTGTATTTTTACATTTTTTACTGTTTTTGTATTTTCTGAAATATTTACCCTATACCTTAAATCAGAAAAATATGAGAAGAAGTGAGTAGAAAGTAGAAAATCCGGTAGAATCAAGCTGCTATGGTATGAACTCCTCGTCCTGAGCTCTGATACCACTTGTTGGATCGTGTTAGGTGACCCTAAAGTCAGTTAAGGATGTTCATCTTCAAATACGAGGGCGGAATCAACGTAAAAGAAGTCACAACAGCTAGTTTCCTTTTAATCTATCTTTTCTGATTGATTTTTGTGCTTTTACAATGTATTCTGAAGCAAATCCGGCAGCACCTTCTCTTACACACACATACATGTTCGCTTCAAATGAACAACACACACCCCTATATATAGGCCTCTAGGGTTTCGCTTGAGAGTGCCAGCCCAAGGGGTTTCGCTTGAGATCAGTTTCAAGCGAAACTGTATGATGATGATGATGAATAGGTTTCGCTTGAATCTGCCAAGACACACTTTCAAGCGAAAACCCTATCTCAAACATGATCTAAACCTAATTTCGACCCTGTTGTGTGTTCATTCAACCTATCTAGACAAAATACTTGTAAAAGACAAAGTTAACAGACACTAATTGCACCAACATTGTAGCATTTGAAAACATAGAAGTATCACTACCTTTCAGGTCAGTCGATCGGTCGGACGCTCGATCGAACGACAATCCGGTCGGTTGGACACTTTAGTGAGAACAAGTTCACAGCAGTTTGTCACTCGATCGGACGGTAGTCCGTTCGGGTGGCAGCCCGTTGATATTGAACATGTTTGAAAATTGCTTAAGTATTGAAGTCTGATCGTTACATGGTTAAGTGGTAGTCCGATCGGTGGTAATCCGATCGGGCAGCACTTCGTTCAATGTTCATCCCTCAAAGTTTGAAAATAACAGTTGAGTGTGGGGACAGGGTGCAATTCGATCGGGTGACAATCCGATCGGACAGCAGTCCGATCGGATGACACTCTGTTCTGGTGTCCCGATTGTCTTCTTCCTTGGTCATTTTGATATTTTGACGTTTTACCAAGATGTTTTGATAACGTGTTAAGCAACAGAAACCTCGCCAATACTTGGTACTCCTGATCGGACAGGAATCACCCAAATCTGACCAGTTAACTGTTCGAGATGGTGTTCCATGTTTAACCCGAAATCGGTAGTCTCGTGGATAGAATCCAGATCTTGAACCAACACAACCACAAGAATGAGTAGAAAGTTGGTACAAGCTCCGATTCTATCGGTTTTGAGTGTATTGAGTTTAAAAGAGTTGAAAGAAAGTTGGAAAACCATCTTTCAATCCTTTTTACCGTGAACATGTTTAGATCTATGAAAGATCTTTGTTTATTTGTGTGGAAATCATTCAGATCTAAGTTGTTCTTGGTGGATTGAAGTCAAAACACGAAGTTCTCAAGAACACCATGATGACATCATCCTAGAACACCTCAAATCTAGTGATTTCACGGTTAAAAGTTAATATTCAAAAGATAGAAAGGTGTAGGAGTGCATGTAGATCAAGAAAGTACAAAGATTAGGTTGAAAACTTACAAGATTTGAGAGAAATCAGAGAAAAGAAGCTTGAGTGTGGCTGGTTCGAGCAGAGAGATGTCACTTACCAAAAGTAGTAACAAGTGAGGTATTTATAGGGTTTCCCAAAGTGGAAAGGGCTGGCCGATCGAGTGGCAGCCTGATCGAATGGCTGGCCGATCGAGCGGCAGCTCGATCGAACGGCTGGTCGATCGGTTGGTCACTTAGTCGATCAATCACTTGGTTCGAGTGTTCGGTGCGATGATTTTTGCCGTTTCGATTGCGAATGCGAGCGTTGCGATGCGATAGAGTTTCCTAGTCAAATTACTTTTAATCCCAACTACTATATCAACATACAACCATCCTTATTTCGTATTCATTTAACGTTTGCGATTCGATTGCGTTTGAGTTTCGATTGCGTTTCGATTAATCACCACACATAAACATATTTAAACATGCACAAGTAATACATAAGGCACACACACACATATAACAATATCCAGAACGTGTAATTCGAGTTGCGAGCGCGATTGCGATAGCGATAAAGCGATAAAATATGCGATAAATATCGAATGAACCTCGATTATTAATAAGTACTCCACATAATACAACTAACGTAAGGCATAAAATAGACTATCTACAAGTCAAAGAAGTCAAAACAGGAATTGAGCAAGGAGTGACAGATCGCAATTAGCAATCTTGTCTCCCTTTGACTTCAATCTTGACTTTGACTTTGACTTTCGAAACACGGGGTGTTACACCCAAGAATAGTTTGGTTGCAAAATACGTTAGAATACGCATTTTGACCGAAACTACTACTCGTTACTACGCCTAAATAACGTGGTAATCGTTAGGTATAGTCACAAAGGACTATAACCATCGTGATTACGCTCACGTTACGAAGTTCAAACGAACTTCGTGTTGACCATTGACTGGTCAAAGCAGAAAGTCAAACAATGTTTAACTTTTACGCTTAAAAACGCATAAAAGAACGAAAGAAAGCTTACAAAGGGTCCAAGCTAGGAGGATCTTGATTTAAATACTTAGGTATGAAGCACAAAGCTTCAACTTAGAGCATAAAATTAGATCATGTGTGGGTTTGGAATGAAATGGGGTTGGGTTTATATAGGATTCAGACAACCGTTAAAATCGTTCATCGAAAACCGAGCTTTGATCTTGGTCGTACAAGTGTGCCCATGGTTTTAGAATACCATGGGTGCCCCAAAATAGCCCATAGAATGATTAAAAACCATTTGCAATCAAAGAAACCCAGCTGCTGAATTAAATCAGCTGGTTTTGCTGATCTGGGGGGGGCGCTCGCCCCCCCGTGTACGAGCCAGACAATTACTACGCGGCCCGCGACCGCTGTGTAGTTCAGCAACAGTTTTAAATGTTGCAGTTTCAGTTCCTACACATGTATAACGCTCATTTTGACTTATTTAAGGCCTGTTAAGCCATTCTCAAGGCTCTACAATGATGCCTAAACATAAGGGACATGAAACATGCTCAAAAATATGCCGGATGTCGGTTCGTTTGGTCGTATGATCACGATATTCGGTTAATTACGACGAAACACGAACGGACATGAAAAACGATCCAAATTACGCGATGAATGAAATTTTATCATGCCAACCACTAAAATAACATATTTTAATGATTACATAAATTTTTGGATGTCCGGATGTATTCAGAACGTAAGATATGCGCGAAAATGCAAACTTATGCACTTTTTGATGCTTTTAGTCCCTGTTGATTAAATAAGTTTATTTTTGTGCATCAAACACCTCAAAGCCTATTTCTAAGCTATGTAAAGGATATTTAGGGCATTTTTAACTTATGATCATGTTCCAGAATGTTCGTTACAGTACGAATCGGCATACTTTCGCAGTTTGTCGAAATTAGTCCCTGTAAGCGAATAAACTTGATTTTGACACACCAAACCCTCCAAAACTTATTTCTAAGTTATGTAAAGGTTATTTAAGGTATGTTAAGAACATGTCACTATTCCGGAGTGTTTGTCATGTTAAACTGATTATGTTTACGCATCAGTTCGCGTATAACTTCACAGAAAGCGATTTAGAGCTCGAAATCGAACTAGAATTGATATGTGCAAATGATACACATATTTATACAAATCCCAAGTATGAAATACAATATTTCATTGATTTGGTATTTGTTTGATGGCCTTGGGGGCACAGATGTCACACCAATCAGTGGGATCAAAGTGTTGGAGGTCATTGAGTTCAAAGGATAAGTTATCTGAGATCAGGTTTTCCCCATTAGTTGTGAAAGCATAATTGGGTGAGTAAGGCTAAGAGTTGAAAGCTCCACCTACAGTTATGTCAATGTAATGATCATAACTCTGGTCCTTACTATCACCAGATTCTTCTTGACCCAAAAGTGTTGTGTTACTAAAAGTGTAATCATCGGCAACTTTTCCAGATTCCTGCAACTTCTTTTTCTGGTTCAGCTCTCTCTCATAAGTGAGAAGCCTACCATGAAATTGGGTCAGACTTAACTCTTTGAAACCCACATAATTTCTGGTCACAAAAGCTATAGTGTCCCACTTGTCTGGTAATGATCTAAGAAACCTACTATTTAAAGTGGATTTTGCAAATTCAACATTAACCAGTTTAAGTTCACTAATGAGACAGCTAAATCTTTCAAACTGTTGGGTTAGTGACTCTCCTTTGACATGACAAAATGTTTCATATTGTTGGTTTAAAACCTCCCTGTTGTTTTCTGTAACCTCTTCTGTCCCACGGAACTGCTCTTTCAATGCATCCCAAAGCTCTTTGGCACTATTACAATGTAACAGTCCAGCATATATGTCATTTGGAAGAGTTGAGGCCACAATACTAAAAGCCTTTGCATCTAATTCAATTTTTTGAAAATCCTGATCTGGGTAATTTTCAAGGCTTTTAGGTACTCGGACCTTGGGATCTTCTGTGCTTAGCACCATTGGAACATGTGGTCCAAAGATGACAGACTTCCAGCAGCCAGTGTTTTGTTGTGCTAGTACATGGCCCATCCTACGTTGCCAGATATTGTATTCAAATCTGACAAGCCTAGGTGGCTTGAAAAGAGTTCCGGTGTTGTGAGGGTCCTGTGTGTGTGAAGTCATCTTGGTTGTTTTACAGAAGTTTTCGATTAATCAACTTTAGACGTGATTACACATGTACTCTGTTTTTCAAGTAATACAAACAACTTAGTATCAATGAGTTTGAGCTGAACTTTTATGTCAAATTGATTGTTAGATCGAATTTGACTGTCCTATGCTCTGATACCAATTGTTAGGATCTGAGTTTGACTTGATTGTGTTGTTTTAATTAATTTGGTAAATGGAAGAAGATAAATCAGAGAACAATTGCAGCTAAATGAAAGTAAAACTTTATCACACAATCAAGGAAAGATAGTTTTCATCATACATGCTTTCATTAGTCGAAAGATTGAACAAATTACAAAAGATCAACTTATGCATGCATGAACACTAAACTCCCCCTCAGCCTGAGCTCACTAGTTGTTCGTACAAGATGAGTGTGTGCAAAAGAGCTAATAGAACAGTACAGGTATTGTTCTATTTATAGTACAAATCCTAACCACTGAGCATCTTTGCTGATGTCAACTAGACAGTGACAGCTAACAGCTATAACAACCTCTAAACACTGATACACAACAAACATTGTTACATTGAAATACTGATAGACAAACACTGATGTTTCTATCTGCTGTTGATGCTTAAACACTGATGATGCTGAGCAGTGCTTTCCTCTTAGGATGACCAGGCCTTTGATTCAGCAGTACTTTGCTTTCAACAGCACTTTGACAATCAGCAGTTGATGGGTCTTGACAGTCTTTGTAATTAGCAGTGCTTTGATAGAACAGTCTTTGAGCATAACAGTCTTTAGGATTATAGGCTGTTAGAAACCACTGTCATAGGAGTGAATTAAGTTCAAGCACTGCTTATTATGGATCAATTGTTGGGAACCAGTTTTGGCTTTTGTATCATCTGTTCTTCAAGGAAGGATTGCATGGGCCAACATTCATCCTCTTTAGGACATCAAGTTGGATGATGTTCACAGAGCTCCCACCATCTATAAGGATCCTACAAACAAAATGGTTAGAAATAAACAAGGTAATGACTAAACCATCATGATGAAGATCCTGGATATCAACACGATCATCCTCATCAAAGGATATAACTTTCTGTTGAGTTAGAGTGTAGGTCCTAATAGGCCTATCTCTGTTTTCCATTTTGGTTTCTTTAGCATGCCTCTTTGCTGCAGAGAATGAGTTTCCACAGATATCTGAGCCTCCAGAAATGAAGTTAATGATTTGGGCATCTGCAGGTGGTGGAGGAGCCATTTCCAGTACTTTTTCTGGATCCTGGATCCTTGATTTCTTCCTACCAAGCAATTCTTTCAAGTGACCCTTGCTGAGGAGGTAGCATATCTCCTTTCTGAGTGCAATGCATTCGTCGGTAAGGTGGCAAAAATCTTCATTGTATGCACACCATTTAGATTTTTCCTTGAAGGATGTTGATTTCTCATTCTTCTTGGGCCATCTTGCTTTCTCACCTAAATTCGGCAAGGCAAGCATTAGTTCACTATTATCAACAGAAAAACAGTATTTGGATATCCGAGGATATTCTTCCTCATCTTCTTCTTATTCAACTTCATAAACATTTTGATTGTCAGGCTTGGAGTATGGATTGGATCGGTTATTCTTGTAGAAGGATCCTTGCTTTCTATCATTGTACTCCTGTTTGGAAGAACCAGTTAACATGTCTTGGATCCTTTTTGTCACACCCCGACCGCGTATAACAACGGACCGCGGCGGAAACGCCGGGGAGTGATCGCGACAGAATTAATTGTTTCATAACCATGGCATACAAAGTTTTATTTATTTAATTAACAAGGATGTTACATTGTTTCAAACAGGAAATACAGAGTTTACAACATAATTAAACATAGTCTAGCTCCATTTTATGTCTCTAAGGCACAGGTCCGCCCTAGTATTGTGATCAACATCCTACGGAAAAGCACCTGAAAACACATGTGAAAATAGGTACGTCAGCATAAAAATGCCTGTGAGATACATAGGTTTGTGAAAATAGGATTCATGACTTGTATTTGAGAAAATGTTTAGTCATGAACCTTGTAATTTGCTTTGTCTTGTAAATCATTTGAAAAACAATAAGATCAGTTGATATGTATAAGTAAATGTAAGGTTAAATGAATAACCATGAAAAATGAGTTTGTATAAGATAAGTTGATTGTAAAACAATGTCTTATGAAAAAGTATGTTATTTGTATAAAATGTTATATGTATCAAACTGAAATGATTCAAAATAACGTTACGCTATGTAATATTATACAAACACTTATATATAGGAAGTACCAGCGGCGTATCCACCATGTTTGTATCATATTACACACGTATCGTTACTTAATCACTTAATCAAACCAAACCATCAAGATGTAAAATGTTCATGTACAAACCAATTGTCAAGTGTTATTGTGTAAACCATGTCAAAATGTCTATGTCCAATGTAAACCACCAAATGTGTATATCAATGTCAAAATGTTTATGTTCAATGTAGATCATGTAATGTGTAATCAAAATGTCATGTATGGTAAGTGAAATGTATCAACTAAACCATATGTAAAATGCACAACAACAAGGTATTGAAGTAAAACACAGTTTAAATCAAAGTCATGTTGTGTGTAACAAATGCATGCTATACTGATACAAACATTTATGCGGTATTGTTAATATGCATACATCCAAGCCTTGAGACTGAGGCGATAAACCTTTAAACAAATTAAAGATTTATCTAAGTTATGTATATCGAATTCGGTCATTCCTTTCTGTCCCCTTACCCTGGGATGTCCGGAACGGGAGTTGTCAATTCCTATGGTACCACTACCTACTAACGAATGGCATGATCAATGTTAATGAATGTATTGTCCCATGTTAAACAAACCAAATGTTATACCAAAAATGGAAGCATGTGATGCACTAAGTATGTAATCAAATGAACATACATAGCGTGAAAATGTAATGTAAACGATGTACTAAGTAATGCACACAATGGGCACACCTAGCATGAAATGTAATGTAAAACAATGTACTAAGTAATGCACACAATGGGCACACCTAGCATGAAATGTCATGTAAAACGATGTACTAAGTAATGCACACAATGGGCACACCTAGCATGAAATGTCATGTAAAACGATGTACTAAGTTATGCACACAATGGGCACACCTAGCATGAAATGTCATGTAAAACGATGTACTAAGTAATGCACACAATGGGCATACCTAGCATGAAATGTAATGAAATCAATGTACTATAATGTACTAACGAACATAGCATGTATATGATGTGAAAACAGGAAAGCATGAAAGTAACAAGTAGGCACATGTGTTCCACCCCAAAACAGTTTGGGAAAACAGTAAAAGAGGGGTCTATGTACTCACTTGAGATTGCTCAGTTGTCTAAAGATGACCACCGAGTAATGCTATAGATCACGGAATCAAACGGCACCTAATATAGGTAACTATGTTAATAAACCGGACCTAAATCGGAAGATTGGTAGCATTAGGGTTTGTAAACCAAATGAATGTAGGAACTCATGTGATATGGTTTTAACAAAGCCTAAATGCTAAATGAAACTTGACCTAAGTCTTATCGACCCATTACGATCCGTTTAGGTAGCTTATGCTACTTTAACGCATCGTGCGCGTAAAACGCGTTCGGAACGCCTAACTAGTCCTATGACAAGTGTTATATGCCTAAACATGTTACATAATTAGTTATGTGGCAAAAGTTTAGGTTACATATGCTAAATTACCAATTATGCATGAAAAGGGTATTCTGGTAATTTACCTAAGGCATATAAACTACCTATCATACAACTACTTAAACGATGTGACCATAGGGTATAACCTCGGAAGGTTATTCCCTACCTACTATGGTCACCTAATGTGTTGGTCGGATCCTAATGATCGACCAAACTGGGTCGGGTTCGAAGGTATAGGCGATTTATTAGATCGCCTACCCTACGACCCTAGACAACGTGGTAATCAGTGGGCATAGTCCCAAAGGACTATGACCAACGTGATTACACTCACGTTGCGAAGTTCAAACGAACTTCGCATTGACCATTACTGGTCAACGCTGAAAGTCAAACAAAGTTTGACTTTCTGACTCGAAAAGCAGTAAAATAAGGAAAAGAACGAAAGAATACTTACGAAGGGTCCCCGAATGCTAAACTCAATTCGAAAATCTCAGGTATGAAACAAATGTTTCAACTTAGAGTTTCTCAAAATGAATTTCTAGTGATTTTGAACAAAGGGGTGTTGGGGTATTTATAGTATTCGGTCCACCGTTGAGATCGTTTCTTGGAAAAGGGGAAACGATCAAGGCCGTACACTTGTCCAATTGTTGTGGTAACTAAAAATGGGTCCAAATGAGCTTAATGTGCGGATTGGGAGCTTGTGGTGAGGTTAAAACAGCTGGATCATGCTGACTGTTAAGTCTGATCTGTTCTGCAGAACCCATACGCATCGTAGGGGAAAAACCCCTGCGCATCGTAAGACCCCTTACGCATCGTTAGGGGAAAAGTGGCTGCGCATCGTATGACACAATTTAGGCAGATTTACACTTTTGGTCCCTGTTTATGCAATAAGGTCATTTTTGACACGTTTAAGGCCCGTTAACCCCATTTCAAAGCTCTAAAATGAAGTTAAAGTATAGGGAACTTAAAACATGTTCAAAAATATCTCTGATGTCGGTTCGTTTGGCCGTACGAACGCGATGTTCGCTTAATTACGACGGAATGCGCATAAGCGCGAAAAACGATCCAAATGACGAAACGAATGGATTTTTCTTAAGGCGAACACTAAAATATAATGTAGTCATGCTCACATAAATTTTTGGATGTCCGAATGTATTCAGAACGTAAGTTATGCGCGAAAATGCAAACTTGTGCACTTTTTGACACTTTTAGTCCCTGAATGACCCAAAAGTTTATTTTAGCACACCAAACCCCTCAAAGCCTATTTCTAAGCTAAGTAAAGGATATTTAAGGTGTGTTTAACTTATGGTCATGTTCCGGAATGTTCGTTACAGTTCAAATTGACATACTTTCGCAGTTTGTCAAGTTTAGTCCCTGTAAGCGAATTAACTTGTTTAAGCCATACCAAAGCCTTCAAAACCTATTTCTAAGTTATGTAAAGGTTATTTAAGGTATGTTGAGTATATGTTGATGTTCCAGAGTATTTCTCGCATTAAACTGAGTACGTTTACGCACTAGTTTGCGTATAACTCTCCAGAAAGCGATGTAGAGTTTGAAAATTACATAAAAGTCAAAACATGAAAAATGTAAAACATAACAAAACAAACATTGGGATCAAATAACATTGTTTTATTGATAATAGAACTGTTCATAGTGATTACAAGCACAGTTGTTACAGTCTCCCCTACTTGTGGAAATTTCGTCCCGAAATTTATTTAGAGGAAACTCGTGGAAAAAGATGTGGATATTTCGCCTTCATTTGATCTTCGCGTTCCCAAGTAAACTCGGGTCCACGTTTAGCTTCCCAGCGAACTTTGACCAAAGGAATGCGCTTGCGTTTAAGCCACTTGACTTCACGTTCCATGATTTCCACTGGTTTCTCAACAAATTTCAGTGTTGTGCCAACACGAATTTCGTCAAGCGGTATGGAGAAATTCTCATCAGCTGTACACTTCTTGAGATTGGACACGTGAAAAGTTGGATGAACATTTCCCAGTTCAGGAGGTAACTCAAGCCTGTAGGCTACCTTTCCGATTCTTTCGACGATCTTGAATGGTCCCAACGTATCTAGGTGCAAGTTTTCCTTTCTTTCCAAATCTGATCACACCTTTCCAAGGTGAGACCTTAAGTAATACTCGATCACCGACTTGAAATTCCAAGGATTTGCGTTTTGGATCCGCGTAAATCTTCTGACGGCTTCTAGCTGCCTGAAGGTTATCACGAACTTCTTGACCTTGTCAGTTGTCTCTAAAATGAGGGCAGGTCCAGTAAGTTGAGCCTCGCCAATCTCATTCCAGCAGACTGGTGAACGACATTTTCGACCATAGAGAGCTTCGAAAGGAGCCATTCCGATGCTAGTGTGATAACTGTTGTTGTAGGAGAATTCAATCAATTTAAGATGTGAATCCCAACTACCACCAAAATCGATCACACAAGCTCTTAGCATATCCTCCAGAGTCTGGATTGTTCTCTCAGATTGACCATCCGTTTGCGGATGATAAGCTGTGCTTAGATTAAGTTGGGTCCCCATGGCAGATTGCATGGTTCTCCAAAAATGAGAAGTGAAACGAGCATCTCTGTCAGAAATGATGTTCAAAGGAACACCATGTCGAACTACAATTTCATCCACATAGATTTGAGCAAGTCTGTCAGTAGGAAAATCCTCGCGGATTGGCAAGAAATGTGCTGACTTTGTAAGACGATCAACGACTACCCAGATGGCATCATGACCTTTCTTAGTGCGCGGGAGTTTAGTAACAAGATCATAGTAATGTTTTCCCCATTTCCAAACTGGGATCTCTGGTTGCTCCAATAAACCAGATGGACGCTGATGTTCAGCCTTAACCTTAAGACAAGTAAGGCATTTTGATACGTATAAGGCAATGTCTTTCTTCATACCAGGCCACCAATAGTGAATACGAAGATCCTTATACATCTTATCTGAGCCCGGATGAATAGAATAACGAGACTTATGGGCTTCATCCATAAGCAAGGTACGAAGATCATCCTGGCTTGGGACCCACAAACGGTCCATGAAGTAATACGATCCATTGTCCTTCAGTTCCAGAGCAGGCGTTATGTGATAAGGAAATTCCTTATCCATCAAACCTTGTGAAACACAAGATTGCTGAGCTTGAGAAATGCGTGCTTGAATATCAGATCGAGCTTGAATAAAAGATTGATCACGTACACAATGAAGCTTAGTACGTTCCTTACGACTCAATGCATCAGCTACGACATTCGCCTTACCAGGATGGTAGCGAATTTCGCAGTCATAGTCGTTTAAAAGCTCAACCCAACGTCGCTGTCTCATGTTGAGTTCTTTCTGATTGAAGATATGCTGAAGACTTTTGTGGTCAGTGAAAACCACACATTTTTGTACCGTACAAATAGTGTCTCCAGATCTTGAGAGCAAAGACAACTGCACCCAACTCAAGATCATGAGTGGTGTAGTTCTTCTCATGTATCTTCAAACTGCCTCGATGCATAGGCTATGACTTTGTTCCTTTGCATAAGAACACAGCCAAGACCCAATTTCGATGCATCACAATATACAACAAAATCATCATCACCCTCAGGTAATGATAGAACAGGCGCATCGCAAAGCTTCTGCTTCAAGTGTTGAAAAGCTTCCTCTTGTTTGTTTCCCCAATAAAAGGGCATTTTCTTCTGAGTTAGAGCAGTTAGAGGAACTGCAATCTTCGAGAAGTTTTCTATGAAGCGGCGGTAATAACCCGCTAGACCAAGAAAAGAACGAACTTCAGTAGGAGTAGAAGGTGTATCCCAATCCTTAATCGCACTGATCTTGGAGGGATCTACATGAATACCCCGTTCGTTGATAACATGCCCCAAAAATTGAACTTCTTTAAGCCAAAATTCGCACTTGGAGAATTTGGCGAAAAGTTGCTCTTTCTTTAGGAGTTCAAGAGTAAGACGAAGATGCTGCTCGTGGTCAGCTTGCGTCTTAGAGTAAATCAAAATGTCCATCAATAAAAACAATGACGAACTGATCCAAATAAGGTTTGCAGACCCCTATTCATTAAGTCCATGAAAACAGCCGGAGCATTAGTCAAACCGAATGGCATGACTGTGAATTCATAATGCCCATAACGAGTGCGGAATGCTGTTTTCGGAATGTCTTCTTCTTGCACCCGAAGTTGATGATATCCGGATCGCAGATCAATTTTCGAAAAATAAGAAGCACCTTGTAACTGATCAAAGAGATCATCGATGCGAGGTAGAGGATATCGATTCTTGATGGTAAGCTTGTTAAGCTCACGATAATCGATACACATCCTAAAGGATCCATCCTTCTTCTTTACAAAAAGAACGGGAGCACCCCAAGGTGAAAAACTGGGACGGATAAAGCCTTTGTCAGAGAGCTCCTGAAGCTGCTTGGACAACTCTTGCATCTCAGATGGTGCAAGACGATATGGAGCTCTAGCAATAGGATTGGCACCAGGTACGAGATCAATACGGAACTCGACTTGGCGTGCTGGAGGTAGACCAGGTAAATCTTCAGGGAACACTTCAGAATAATCCCGAACGACAGGAATATCTGAAATAGACTTACTCTTGCCTTTATCTTCTGTAACATGTGCTAAGAAAGCCACATAGTTCTTCTGCAGATACCTCCGAGCTTTAAAACAAGACATGAGTTTGAGACCAATGGTAGGCTTCTCACCTTGAACCTGCAGGATTTCGCCTGTCGAAAGCGGCACACGAACTATCTTCTCAGAACAAACGATCTCTGCGTGATGCTTGGATAACCAATCCATTCCCACAATAACGTCGAAGCTTCCAAGTTGCATAGGCGCGAGGTCGATAGGAAAAAGATGGTCGTTAAGATTCAACTGGCAGTTGCGAAGAACAGAATCAAGAATAATGGGTTCACCACTAGCAACTTCTACTGTCAAAGATTTGCCTAGTTTCGTTCTAGACACTCGAAGCATTGATTCAAAGGACAAAGACACGAAACTCTTATCGGCACCAGAATCGAAAAGAACAGATGCAGGCTGATTATTAATAAAGAACGTACCGTTCACCACATTATCATCAGCCTGTGCCTCTTGGGCATTCATGTTAAAAACTCGGCCTCGAGCCGGAGCCTGATTCTGGTTCTGGTTCTGGTTCGCCAGTCTTGGACACCGATTCCTATAGTGGGTCAGATCCCCACAATTGTAACAAGCACCGGGTGGGTATTGTGGTCGTGCAGCTTGACCCTGTTGCTGAGCAGGAGGCTGTGCAACTTGTTGAGCCGGGTTTTGAACTGCGCGATTCTGAGCAAACCGACAAACCTCGACAGAATGACCTGACTTCCCACAGCTAGTACAGAAACGGCACTGATGTTGCGGCTGATGGTGACTGTTGCATCTATTGCACAAAGGTGCATTCCCTGTATAGGGTTTCTTTGCTGGAAGATGTGCGGGTTGGTTAGGAGCTGCCTGGTTAGCTTGGGCAGTGATAGCAAAATTTTGGGAAGCCTTACGCTTCCTTGACCTCTTCGAAGAACCAGAGTTCTTCCCATTCAAGTTTTGACCTTTCTTGCTATCACCCTTGTCAGCCAACTGTTTCTTGCCCTTGTCACCCTTCCGGTGTAACTTGTTCTTCCGGATTTGCGACTCAGTCAGTGTCGCTGATAACTCGATTGCCTGACGGAGTGTGGCAGGGTTACTACCAGTAAGAATGTCTTGTACCGAGTCAGGTAGGCCGTCGATGTATCTCTCGATAGCCTTGTCGAGTGGGGTAACCATTGTCGGGCAAAGAAGACTCAACTCTTCAAACCGATCAGTATAAGCCCTATGCTCACCACTATCCTGCTTCAGATCATCAAATTCCTTCTCCAACGCTCGTTGCTCATGACGAGGACAAAATTCCCTCATCATAAGGGCTCTAAGTTCAGCCCAGGTCTGTGCAAGAGCAACTTCTGCACCCCTGTCTCTCATAATCCCATTCCACCATGTCAAAGCCCTCTTCTGAAATACGCTCGAAGCAAACTCGACCTTGCGATTATCCGGACACTGCACGTGGCGGAAAGTATTCTCACTACTCTCGAACCACTGAAGAAGCCCAGTCGCTCCTTCAGAACCACTAAACTTGAGTGGTTTAGCCTGATTAAAATCCTTGTATTTGCATGGAACATTGTTGTTATTGTTGGCTTGGTTCCATTGAGCAAAGAGATTTGGAAATTGAGCAGCCATCTGCTGCGCAATAATTTCTGCCAGTTCGGCAGTTGCTATCTGGTTCTCGCGTCGAGGAGGCATTCTAAAAGAGGAAAACATGAAAGAAAAACGAGTGAGATGATTGGATGAAAAGAATGAGATGATAAAAACAAGAATTGCAAACAGCATAGATGGTGGTCATTCGTCCGTATCACAAAGCAAACAAACGACTCACAGTGACTAATCAAAGTAAATGGGTCAAAAATAATGTATAATGAAGACATGCTCGCCTATAAGTGAACACTCATCCCAAGAATTCCCAGGTAAGCACAACTGGTCTCTGCGTCTGGTTGAGATGTATACGAAGTGCTTGCCTAGACAGAAAACTCAGAATACAGGCATTCACCCTTCCAGTTTGCACACGTTCACATTATTTAAAACCCAAAACATTTGACGGGATTTTTGAAATTTAGAAGGCACAAGGCCAAAAACCAAACTTGAAAAGGGTTCAAAACCTTACAATTGAGGGTTCAAAACCTTGTAATAAATCATTCAAAAACAGATGATTGTTTTTCAAAAAAAACGTTTCGGAAAAATTTTGGTTCCTTGTTTTGTTAATCACCTAAGGATAGGTGATGTAAATGTTTTAAGATCTAAACACAAGATAACTTGTGTTAGGTTCCTAGAAAAGTTATAGTCTAGGTCAAAGCATTACTAATAACCTAATTCCCTATAACCATTGGCTCTGATACCAACTCTTCTGTCACACCCCGACCGCGTATAACAACGGACCGCGGCGGAAACGCCGGGGAGTGATCGCGACAGAATTAATTGTTTCATAACCATGGCATACAAAGTTTTATTTATTTAATTAACAAGGATGTTACATTGTTTCAAACAGGAAATACAGAGTTTACAACATAATTAAACATAGTCTAGCTCCATTTTATGTCTCTAAGGCACAGGTCCGCCCTAGTATTGTGATCAACATCCTACGGAAAAGCACCTGAAAACACATGTGAAAATAGGTACGTCAGCATAAAAATGCCTGTGAGATACATAGGTTTGTGAAAATAGGATTCATGACTTGTATTTGAGAAAATGTTTAGTCATGAACCTTGTAATTTGCTTTGTCTTGTAAATCATTTGAAAAACAATAAGATCAGTTGATATGTATAAGTAAATGTAAGGTTAAATGAATAACCATGAAAAATGAGTTTGTATAAGATAAGTTGATTGTAAAACAATGTCTTATGAAAAAGTATGTTATTTGTATAAAATGTTATATGTATCAAACTGAAATGATTCAAAATAACGTTACGCTATGTAATATTATACAAACACTTATATATAGGAAGTACCAGCGGCGTATCCACCATGTTTGTATCATATTACACACGTATCGTTACTTAATCACTTAATCAAACCAAACCATCAAGATGTAAAATGTTCATGTACAAACCAATTGTCAAGTGTTATTGTGTAAACCATGTCAAAATGTCTATGTCCAATGTAAACCACCAAATGTGTATATCAATGTCAAAATGTTTATGTTCAATGTAGATCATGTAATGTGTAATCAAAATGTCATGTATGGTAAGTGAAATGTATCAACTAAACCATATGTAAAATGCACAACAACAAGGTATTGAAGTAAAACACAGTTTAAATCAAAGTCATGTTGTGTGTAACAAATGCATGCTATACTGATACAAACATTTATGCGGTATTGTTAATATGCATACATCCAAGCCTTGAGACTGAGGCGATAAACCTTTAAACAAATTAAAGATTTATCTAAGTTATGTATATCGAATTCGGTCATTCCTTTCTGTCCCCTTACCCTGGGATGTCCGGAACGGGAGTTGTCAATTCCTATGGTACCACTACCTACTAACGAATGGCATGATCAATGTTAATGAATGTATTGTCCCATGTTAAACAAACCAAATGTTATACCAAAAATGGAAGCATGTGATGCACTAAGTATGTAATCAAATGAACATACATAGCGTGAAAATGTAATGTAAAACGATGTACTAAGTAATGCACACAATGGGCACACCTAGCATGAAATGTAATGTAAAACAATGTACTAAGTAATGCACACAATGGGCACACCTAGCATGAAATGTCATGTAAAACGATGTACTAAGTAATGCACACAATGGGCACACCTAGCATGAAATGTCATGTAAAACGATGTACTAAGTTATGCACACAATGGGCACACCTAGCATGAAATGTCATGTAAAACGATGTACTAAGTAATGCACACAATGGGCATACCTAGCATGAAATGTAATGAAATCAATGTACTATAATGTACTAACGAACATAGCATGTATATGATGTGAAAACAGGAAAGCATGAAAGTAACAAGTAGGCACATGTGTTCCACCCCAAAACAGTTTGGAAAACAGTAAAAGAGGGGTCTATGTACTCACTTGAGATTGCTCAGTTGTCTAAAGATGACCACCGAGTAATGCTATAGATCACGGAATCAAACGGCACCTAATATAGGTAACTATGTTAATAAACCGGACCTAAATCGGAAGATTGGGTAGCATTAGGGTTTGTAAACCAAATGAATGTAGGAACTCATGTGATATGGTTTAACAAAGCCTAAATGCTAAATGAAACTTGACCTAAGTCTTATCGACCCATTACGATCCGTTTAGGTAGCTTATGCTACTTTAACGCATCGTGCGCGTAAAACGCGTTCGGAACGCCTAACTAGTCCTATGACAAGTGTTATATGCCTAAACATGTTACATAATTAGTTATGTGGCAAAAGTTTAGGTTACATATGCTAAATTACCAATTATGCATGAAAAGGGTATTCTGGTAATTTACCTAAGGCATATAAACTACCTATCATACAACTACTTAAACGATGTGACCATAGGGTATAACCTCGGAAGGTTATTCCCTACCTACTATGGTCACCTAATGTGTTTGGTCGGATCCTAATGATCGACCAAACTGGGTCGGGTTCGAAGGTATAGGCGATTTATTAGATCGCCTACCCTACGACCCTAGACAACGTGGTAATCAGTGGGCATAGTCCCAAAGGACTATGACCAACGTGATTACACTCACGTTGCGAAGTTCAAACGAACTTCGCATTGACCATTACTGGTCAACGCTGAAAGTCAAACAAAGTTTGACTTTCTGACTCGAAAAGCAGTAAAATAAGGAAAAGAACGAAAGAATACTTACGAAGGGTCCCCGAATGCTAAACTCAATTCGAAAATCTCAGGTATGAAACAAATGTTTCAACTTAGAGTTTCTCAAAATGAATTTCTAGTGATTTTGAACAAAGGGGTGTTGGGGTATTTATAGTATTCGGTCCACCGTTGAGATCGTTTCTTGGAAAAGGGGAAACGATCAAGGCCGTACACTTGTCCAATTGTTGTGGTAACTAAAAATGGGTCCAAATGAGCTTAATGTGCGGATTGGGAGCTTGTGGGTGAGGTTAAAACAGCTGGATCATGCTGACTGTTAAGTCTGATCTGTTCTGCAGAACCCATACGCATCGTAGGGGAAAAACCCCTGCGCATCGTAAGACCCCTTACGCATCGTAGGGGAAAAGTGGTTGCGCATCGTATGACACAATTTAGGCAGATTTACACTTTTGGTCCCTGTTATGCAATAAGGTCATTTTTGACACGTTTAAGGCCCGTTAACCCCATTTCAAAGCTCTAAAATGAAGTTAAAGTATAGGGAACTTAAAACATGTTCAAAAATATCTCTGATGTCGGTTCGTTTGGCCGTACGAACGCGATGTTCGCTTAATTACGACGGAATGCGCATAAGCGCGAAAAACGATCCAAATGACGAAACGAATGGATTTTTCTTAAGGCGAACACTAAAATATAATGTAGTCATGCTCACATAAATTTTTGGATGTCCGAATGTATTCAGAACGTAAGTTATGCGCGAAAATGCAAACTTGTGCACTTTTTGACACTTTTAGTCCCTGAATGACCCAAAAGTTTATTTTAGCACACCAAACCCCTCAAAGCCTATTTCTAAGCTAAGTAAAGGATATTTAAGGTGTGTTTAACTTATGGTCATGTTCCGGAATGTTCGTTACAGTTCAAATTGACATACTTTCGCAGTTTGTCAAGTTTAGTCCCTGTAAGCGAATTAACTTGTTTAAGCCATACCAAAGCCTTCAAAACTTATTTCTAAGTTATGTAAAGGTTATTTAAGGTATGTTGAGTATATGTTGATGTTCCAGAGTATTTCTCGCATTAAACTGAGTACGTTTACGCACTAGTTTGCGTATAACTCTCCAGAAAGCGATGTAGAGTTTGAAATTACATAAAAGTCAAAACATGAAAAATGTAAAACATAACAAAACAAACATTGGGATCAAATAACATTGTTTTATTGATAATAGAACTGTTCATAGTGATTACAAGCACAGTTGTTACACTTTTATCGTCCTCTAATCGGATGAGTCTTAGGTCCCTGTCCCTGATTCATCTAAATTCCTGCATGAGGTTATAACAAGGTCCTCATAAAAGGTAGAATCTTTTTGCAATCCCATCTTAAATGCTTCCATAGCGGTTGAAATATCAAGATTCAGGATTTCTAAGGATTCTCTACCAAACTTAGTAACATAATCCCTAAGGGATTCATCACAGCTTGGATAATTCTATATAGGTCACTAGTTAACCTTTCAAAAGTTCTACTACAAGAAAACTGTTTATTAAATAGGTTAAATTAGTGCAAAAATGAAGTTATAGAGTAGGGAGGAAGACTTAGCAACCATTTTAGTGCTAATCCAGTGAGTGTGGATCCAAAGCTTTTGCATAAATAGGCTTCCTTCAATCTTTTGGGAATGGGGTTTATCTCCATCCTCTCTATGTATTGTGCCACATGCTCCTTTGGATCAGTTGTACCATCATACAACTTCATGTTGGGGGTCTGAAAGTGTGACACCCGGGTTTTCAGGCCGTACCGTACAATTGTAACACGTGTTGTGAATAAGTAACAGGGCTGTATTTGATTGGTTATGATGTTTATTTGTGAAATTTAATGAATTGGTAAATTTAAACCTTAATTATGTTGGCAACGATAAGATAAACGCTTATCGCGTGACGGATAAAATGCGTAACGAACGTCGGTGACCACCCGATCAGTGTTAAAATCCTAAAAATAGTCTGTTATGATTAGAATAATAATTTTAATCATATTCGTGGGGAGAAATAAATTAAAACGCTAAGCAACTCTATTTTTTGAGTTTAAGCGAGTATCGCGCGATGCAGCGCGTATACCGACAAAATACTGTCAACATAGCCAGTCAAGGCAACTGATAATCATTTTAGTAATAATTTGATGTGTCTATTACTTTAGAATGATAAAAATAAATAAAAACGCATAAATCCCTATTTGTGCGATTTTAAGCGCGTACCGCGCAGCACAACACGCATACTGCCAAATACCGACAACGTAGCCAGTCCAGGCGAATAAAATATTGTTCAGTAATATTTTGGCGGGTTTATTTTTATAGAGCATTAAAAATAATTTAAAACACGCTAAAACGGGTTAAAACGCTAGATAAAATACCCGGTATCTAGTAAAATACCAATTTTTTGCCGATAAATCATATATATATATGTATATATTCATGTGTGTGTGTGTGTGTGTATGTGAGACATGGGATGCTAGTTGGCAGCCATGCAAATGGCCTCTCTCTCCTCTCTCCTCCATTTAGTGGTCTTAAAGAGAGGTGGTGATGATGATGTTTGTTAAAAGCACCCATAACCTTCCATAATTCCAAGAATTCAAAATCAAAACACATTAACTCTCTCTCTCTCCTAAAATCAGCCGAACAACACCTCTAACATATCAATTTCAAAATTTTTTTTAACTTGTTCATGAAGATCAAAGTTCATTCCAAGAAGGTTTCAAGGTGTTTTGAGTATCCGAAAGTGTTTTCTTGGTGAAACAAGCTTCTAACCATCAAGAATCTTGTTAAAACCCACTAAAAACTTGAAAGGTATAAACTTATTTTCAAAGGTTCATTCTTGATTTTTAGTAATGATAAAGATGATGGAAAGTTTCTCTTAAACTTGGAATTAAACATGAACTTGAAACTAATAAAGGATGAGATTTTAAACAAAATGAAAATGGATGTGTATGTATATGTGGGTATGGCCGAAAGTTTTGTGAGTATGTGTATGTTTGTGTTTTGAAATTTTGTTAAATGATTCTTGACTAACAAGATACTTGAATGATTGATTATATGCAAGAATCAAAAGTGATATGAAAGAATGTTCTAAAAGGGTTTTGTGATTTGATAAAGACTTGTTTAAAAAGTGAACCTTTGGAAGTTCATGTGAGTATATAAATTTCGTGTATGTGCATGTATATGTGTATGCATGCATGTAAATTTTAGTTATATACTCATAAATGTAAGAACACTTGCATTGTATAAATGATTATGTATGAATGATTATGTGATGATGAATGATATAGGTTATAATTTGTAATAACATGGATTTAATAGGTTCTTGAGTATTATTAGATCATAAGTAATGATGTTAATGTTGTTTGAGTGCATTAGATGCACATACATGAACATGCATGATGTATGAAAGAATGAAATGATGATTTGAACATGATTTGATAAAAATGATATTTTATCAGATTATAAACATTAAAATATGATTATTTTGAAGTATTTAATGATATAAAACTTTGTCATAAGGTTTACTAGCTTTGCATGTTATACATGAGGCTTAGAAACTTGTAAAATATGTGAAATAATGTGTTTTGTGTATGATTTAATAAAAATCAGTTTTGAGCAGATTATAAACACTAAAATAAAGTTATTTTAAAGTGTTTAGTGACATATAACTTTGTCCTAATGTTTCTAGCTTTGCATGTTGTACTTGGTGCATTAAAAGTTGTAAAATACGTGAAATCGCATGATTTATGTGACTTGCACAAAAACTGCACTAATCTGATTATAACCACTATTTTAATCAGTAAATAACATGTATTGTGTTAAAATATCAAGTCGTTTCGAGTTGGGATGATTATAGTAACGTTTAACGCAAAACTATGCGTTAAAACGGTCAAAAATCGGCTTTTCGAGTGATTTTTATAAAACTGATTTAGATCAGTAAGTAAACTGATATTTTTAGTTTAAAAATAAGTATTTTAACTAATTTTAAGTTTACTTGGTGTTTGTTGGTCATACGTGACTTCCGACGCCCGAAAACGTTACCAAATCGCTAAAATACGCATTTTTCAATATACACTGGTATGGATAAAATTTTGGGTGAACCTTATGTGTTAAAATGTGTTATGTGATTTAAACATTAGAATGTGAAAATATGTTAAGTTTTTAACATAATATTAGAAATTTAGCTTATGCATGTATGCTTGTATGCTTTGTGTGGTAGAAACGGTAAAAATCACGTTAAATGTGTAACTTGTTTGTCGAGCATGAAATTTGATACTGTGACAACTCGGAATTTAGAACCTCTCGTTGTATGCTAAAACGTATGACAAGTTAACTTATGAGATTAATGACAAATGAACCTCTATGTGATTATGTGTTATTTGTGTGTGCTTGTATGTATGCGATATATGTATATATGAACCGAGACACGAGAACCCGACTCGAGACCATGTGGTCTCGAGTGAACGATAACACATGGGCCGGTTGGGCCACACACACACATACACACTTAGCCTATGTCGAAGCCCATTAGGGTGCACTTGAAGCTAGTATATAATCCAATTGTTAGTCATCTTTGCCATTTTCTTGGATAACACACACACTCCTCTACACTCTCTCTAGAAACCATTAAACTCTAAGCTACAACATTGTTTCCCTCCATCTCGGATCCAAACCGGAGACACTAGGACTAGCGGATCGGCTCTCACACACACACTCGGAAGCTTCACACTCATCTTCTTTACCAACTCGGCACCACCTCACAATCGGTTAGTGATTTCCATTGTGTGTGCATATTTCGGTTGTTGGTGATGATGAATGATAAAGTTGTTTGATAATGTGTTTGCTTGCTAAAGATTCATACATGATTGAAGTATTTATTTGTTTTATGAGTTCTTGTTTGATTAAATGATACATGCTTGCTTTTTATAGAATAACATTTGAACAAGATGGTTGAATAACAAAAGAATGATGAGCTTAGAGCTATTCATGATCATCCGATTTTTATGTATGAGACTATGGAACAAATGTTTTGTTACAAGATAAGCTTGTTGTCTAGTTTAGGATTTATGATGCTTGTCCGAAAATGCAAGAGCTTATGAACATATGTTGAATGAAGATATGAATATCCGAATATGTGTTGAACGAGTCTTGAATATGATATGAACATGACTTGAATATGTGAAGAACTGGATGAATGTCATATGAACATGATGTGAATATTTGAAATGTATGTGTTTGATCCATTTTTGGTTAAGGTTAGACAAACAAACATGTTTAAGTGGATAGTACAAACCATTTTCTGAAATCAAATTCTCATTGGATAGTACACTGTTCCGAATCAGCAGTTGTCCAACCGAAACCATCAGTTGCGACTCGAAACCACTGCTTGATGAGTCGAAATCCCCGGTTGCGACATCAGTTGCGAGTCGCAAACACCTGGTTGCGACTCGAAACCACAAGTAATCAGCACATAAACCGTTTGACTCGAAACCCCGGTTGCGAGTCCAGTCGCGACTCGTAACCAAAACAGCATGAACCGAGACCGTAGTTGCGACTCCGGTTGCGAGTCGCAAACGCCTAGTTGCGACTCGAGACAATACGCGGATACACACTGTTTGGACTTGGTTAATTGTGGGCTTAGTGTTTGGGCCGGACCTTAGACTTTGTTTAATTCTGGGCATGTTACTGTTCGTTCAACTCGTATGCATTCCTTGCTAACTGCCATGATTAAACGTGTATGCCATACGTGCACTACTTGAATACGAACCTGATTGTATGATACAACTATGATAGGACGTGAGTAGCCACAACATTGCTTGTTTGACTTTTCTGTGTTTCTACCGAGCAAACCAAGGTGAGTTCACACCCTCTACAAAGCATGGGATTCCCAGGGGTCGGGAATTGGGGTTAAGGAACTGGGTTCCTCGTCCTCCTTGGGTAGGACAGCAAAGGTTCAGGAATGTAATTCCTCGTCCTCACGGACAGATAGCTCGTACTAGACCAAAACTCTATCACGAAGTCCCTCATCTTTGTATCGACTTAATCGCCGAGGCCAATGGCGAGCGGGTCATTAGTTAGATAGCGCTATTTAGGTTTGACAAACCTCACACCGTGCCGCAGAGGACGGGCGTGAACTAATGGACTACTGGCACGTCAATGATGATAGACATTGACAGTTCAGGGCACATAAACATGACTACAGTCAGCAGTCGATATGGTAACGAGTCTAGTATATACATGGGGTAGCCCCCACGGCCGAAATGCCAGATAACTAACACGGGGTAGCCCCCACGGCTGGATTGCCAGAATAATTGGGAATAAACAAGTCACGTTTTTAACTATGGGGTAACCCCCACGGCTGGATGCCAGATAAAGGAAACTGTTTTCGAAACAACTTAAAACGAACACCCAACCGTGAACTCACTCAACTTGTTGTTGACTCGTTACTACATGCTTTGCAGGTCCTTAGGTTCTTAGCTGGAGCTTGCATGGAGGAGGATCGTTGTGGGACATGGACGGCTGTGTGCCATGTTAAACTTTGAAGCTATTAAACTTATGTTTTGGCTTTAAGACTTATGCTTCCGCTTGCAACTTAACTATGTTTTGTTGAACACCAATTGTATTGGTTGAACTTTTATAACTACTTATATGCTTGTTCAATATGATTGGTGGCTGGATCCTGGTCAGTCACGCCTCCAAGCGGTAGTACTCCGCAGGTGGGTTTTGGGGGTGTGACAGATACATATGAGGAATTTTATGTATATTTGCTTTAAAAATGACAAAATAGATAAGTTAACAAGATTTCGCGTGTTTCGATGATAAATTATATGAACGTTTAAGTATATATATTACAGCGCGCAAATCGTAGATATATTGCGTATAAACGGGAGAGTTAACGGATTTACACAATAATGGTCACTAATAAAATCGTTCAAGTCGCAAAATCATAAAATATATATATATATATATATATTGACTCATATATATATTAACGTGCCAACATAATAAAAAATAATAACTTTTCGAGAAAATCTCAAAGTTATGTGACAATTCTAAGAAACAGAGAAACTTAGGATTTTTGTGATGTTATATTGATTTAAAATCATTCCTATATATATATATATATATATAATAGGACGTGTTGAAATCAATCTCTGGGATTGCCCTATTTAAAATACGCACCCAAAGGTGAGTGTCACTAAACCCCTCTTTTTACTGCTTTGTATATGTTTTGGGGGTAGAACACGCCAATAAAAGGTTTAATAATGTTTTTGGATTAAAATGTACCTTTTAATATAAATTATATATTTTCATTGAAAATATATGAAGTTTGATAAATTATACGTTTTGAGATAAAACGTTTTTGATGAATATATGTTTGGGGTAAAACAGCTGTATAGTTGGTACGAATATTGCTTGGTCTCAAGAGAGTAAGTAACAGCATAGGCCTACATTTCGGTGGGGATTTCAGGGGATTCGTACAACATTGTGTATTAAATTGTCATATTAGTAGGATATATATATTGTATGTGAGGCAGACATCATAAATGGTCTCAATATGGACCAAGCGCCAACGGTGTCGTTTAATCATTTAAGTATTGCACGCGATGAATTGTTGGTAGATCTATCGGGTTGACAACCCCGTCGTGACCGGTCGCCCCGTGTCAAGTCAAACAACGAATTTAAATTCTGTTTATTGTCTAGCTTTGATTATCCCTGCATGGTTAATATATAGTTCGTATCGTCTAGCTAACATACGAGTCTGAAAATTGACGCAATAATTTATTATACAAAACCTGGGTCAGAATATTATTGTCGGATGGAAGAACCGTAACGGAAGGACCCACGGATTTTATTAAGGAAGTAAAATGGACTTTCTAAAATTATATGGATATTTTTAAATAAACACCTAATCAAAAAGTTTTCCTTTGGAATAATATTGTTTGTATGTGAATATGTGAACTCACCTTCCTTTGTGTTGACACTTGATTTTAACGTGTTCTATAGGTACTTGAGTTCGGCTTCAGGAATTATGGCGTATCTTGTGGTTATTGATGCATGTTTGGTTTGATAAAGTTTTGGACAAACTTTTAAAACTATTTGGGACAAATGTAGTAAGATCCATAAGGATCAAAACAATTTAACTATGGTGTGATTGTGACGAACTTTAAGACTTTACGTTTAAAAATCTATGTTTTGATTAAGTTGAAATGTCCAACACTATGATGCATCGTTCAGCAAGATATAAATGGGCACCAGCTTCCGTCACCACTATGTTTTATATTCCGCTGCGATGTTTTTGGGGTGTGACAGAAGTTGGTATCAGAGCCAATGGTTGTTAGCGAACTAGATGTTTTCGGAGCCAGGATTTTTAAATAAACATGGAAAAATTTTATCATGTATGAAAACCCTTATGTGTTTATGTGCATACGTGATTTTCTGTTTATTTGGGCTTTGTGTGTTACTATTCATATTGATCACACACTTACTTTGCATGATTACGATATGTCACGTCTCGGCCTATAGAGCCATTAGTAATCTTGCTCACTGGTATTGTTGAGCCTACACTTGAGATTCTTTCACCCGTCGTTACAGAATCGTTTATTCTGCTACTCGAGTCACGTGTTTTGCTACACCTCTTTTAGTCTACACTCGTCGTAGGAAGAGGACTCGGCCCATTAGAGAGATTGCATCGACTTCGAGAGTTGAGACAGCGTCCACTTTGAAGAGGCAGAAAGGGGTTTGGGTCAATCGCTCTCACTGTGATCGTCAGTTCGCCACGTTACGCGGAGGCATGGAGAAGAGGAAGGACTCAGAGGGATAGATGGACTGTTATGATAAGCTAGAAGAGCTTGTTAGGAAGATGTTGGACTTCCAGGGATTGAAGCGTTAGTTGTTGGTTGTTTCTGTTGTTTGTTTTGTATGTCTCATTTGATGAACCATATTTATGGCTTGCATGCCAAAATTTCAGATATTTAGGAGGAAATTTCATATAGACTTGTTGCGGGTGTTGATGTAGACACGCCGAATTTTGATTAGTCTTCGTACTAAAAACAAGCTGTGTAATTTCTGGTATAAATATCGAATGGGTTCCTTTTGGTTTAAAAATTGTTCTCATTAATACGTGGATATTATACATGCGCGATGTTTGGTCCACTATCATTTAATAATTGAATTATTTTGGATATCGTCTTATATTGATATTATGTTGTAATAATAAAACGACGAAATGCCGCCAAAAGCGAGACAGAGTTTTGGACTACCTACTACCCCAGAAGAGTTGGCACAACTCATAGCCCAACACGTTAATACTGCCTTGGAACAGCGCGATGCTAACCAAAATAATGGCCAGGAATGTGGACGTGATGCTCATGGGCATGGTTTTGGTGGGACACAAATCGGAAACCCTTCAGGTGATATAATGATCGGAAAGTTTTAGTAGTTCCTGTATTATGATATAATCGGAGCGTAATTCTGATTTTTCATTAACTTTGTGAACAGTACATAGATGTACACATAAAACAATCCAGGGTTGTAACCCAAAATCATTTACTGGTACCCTATGCAATGACGTGGCAACGGTATGCGTGATGTCGGGCCGTCACAGCGGATCGACCATTCAAATAATTCCGCATTCAAAGCCTAGATCTGGGGATTCGCGAAAGCGAAAGTCTGAGAGTTCGAGGAAAGATACCGATGAGAAGCGTGGAGAGGAACGCAGATTGGAGAAAGCGTGTGTAGCTAACCCTAGAGAGTCGGGAAAGGATAATGCTAGGGATGGAATGAGTGGTCTTGAGAGGAAGACTCACGAGGATGAGTGGATAAAGTGCGCCAGATGTGGTCGGACTGGACATATGACTCGCAAGCGCTATGCTAAGAGTACGTTGGATGGAGTTACGCTCGAGGGATGCTACGAGTGTGGTGAGCACGGACATTTCAAGAGAGTGTGTCTGAAAATGAGGGGTCAGAATGCCAAGGGTAAAGCTTTCAAGATGAATGCTGGGAAAGCATGTGACGATCTTGCTATCGTTACTGATGAGGTCGTTCGCTATTGTAGTATTTTGTTAGGTGATCGTAGTTCTAGTGTTGGTTTATTTCCAGTGGATCTGGGGAGCTTTGACGTAGATGTGAGGATGGATTGATTTCTCGAGAATGAAGTGGGGACTATCGCTTGAAGAAGCTAGCTAGGATACCTCGTCCTGATGATAGTGGAGAGGCGGAAGTTGTTCACAAAGACCGATCGAGTGTCGAGTGTTGATGATTGAGAGTCGTCAGTATTTTGAGGATGCTCAAGTTGTTGCGAAAAGGCTATCCTACGTTCTTTGTTAACGTGGTAGATATGAAGGCCAAAAGTAGGAATATCGAAGAGATTCCTATTGTTCGCAATTATCCAGAAGTTTTCCTAAAAAGACTTACCTGAATTGCCCCCTGTGAGACATATCGAACTTCGAATCGATCTGGCACCTGTTGCTGCGCCCAATTGCACAATCTCCTGATAGATTAAGCACCGTCTGAGAATGATAGAAATGTCAAGTCAGTTTCAAGAGCTACTGGACAAAGGTTTCATTCGATCAAGCTTTTCGCTTTGAGGCGCATCTGTTTTGTTGAGAGAAAGAAGGATGGATCCTTCAGGATATGTGATGACTTCAGAAAGCTGGACGAGTTGACTATCAAGAATCGGTACCCTTTACCGAGGATTGACGATTTGTTCGATCAAGCCACAGGGATCCAGCTGCTACACGAAGATCGATCTACGATTAGGATATCATCAGTTGAAGGTTGCTGACGAAGATATTCCGAGGACTGCTTTTCGAACATGATATGGCCATTGTGAGTTATTAGTCATGCCTTTTGACTAAATTAATGCGCCCTTTAAATTCATGAATCTCATAAACAGGGTATGGAAACCCTAATCGGATAAATTTGTGATAATACTCATCGACGACATACTTGCCTATGTGCGAACCAAGGGGAAATCATGAGTAACGTTTGAAGTTAACTATGGAATTGG
>JARYGA010041087.1:0-29450 GCA_030545235.1 Helianthus tuberosus | reverse complement strand
TGCTGTTGCTGCGGCTGATTTTGTGGAGCTTGCTGTTGCTGTTGGTGATTCTGATTCGCAGGTCGCACGCCCCTACAATCCTTTGCCTCATGACCAAACTTGTTACACCTCAAACAACGACCCTTGTTGCACTGCCCACTATGATGCCTGTTGCATCGGTTGCACTTGGGGTGGTTTCCCCTGTATCCACCCTGCCCTTGACTACCAGAAGATTGCTGACCAGGACTCTGGTAGTCATCAGTCTTTCTCTGCTGAGACTGAGACTGAGCTGATGTCGAACCCTTGCTTGAGACTCCATCCCATTTGTGCTTGTTGTCACTGGGGGGCATCAGAAGTAGTAGTATTAGCAGTACCAATGCGCTTGGGTAGTCTGTTCTGCTCGACTGCCTGATCGGTGATACGATGAGCCACACGAATAGCTTGCTGGATAGTGGTGGGGTTTGCTGCAGTCACATGACTCTGGATCTCTGGCACTAAACCTTTAAGGTACAGCTCGATGCGCTTGATAGGAGGATCTACCATAGTAGGACACAAGATTGCCAGCTCGTTTGATCTTTTCGCATACGCTTCAATTTCCGACCCGGTCATCTTTAAGTTGAAGAACTCGACTTCCAACTTGTGAATATCATCACGATTACAGTACTCTTCCTTGATCAAATCCTTGAAGTCATTCCATGGGGTGGCATTAGCAGCAACAATCCCCAGCATTTGAACCTGAGCGTTCCACCATGTGAGCGCTACACCCTCAAGAGTACCAGTAGCATATTTCACCCTGCGAGCCTCAGGGCAGTCACACATCTAGAAAACAGACTCGAGCTTCTCGAACCAGTGGAGGAGGCCTACCGCTCCTTCAGTGCCGTTGAAAGTAGTAGGTCGGCAGTCCATAAAAGTTTTGAAAGTACATGCAGGAGGCTGAGCATGTTGACCTGTCGTGTGTGTAAGAAGAGACAAAGTTAAACACAAGTGTGGTTCACGAGAGTAGGATCTAGAGATCCTAGAGTAAGTTGCAATGGCAGGTTATACCTCCTGCCTGAGCGGCTGCGAGTGCTGCAGTAACTTGTTCATTGATTAGGGCCGTCAGCTGGGCTTGAGTTAGGTTAACGTGTCCACTCATGATCTTCATATCAAAGGAAACATGGGTCAGAGAGGTTTGCGAAAGTGCGATGATAGAAGAGAGTAAGCACACATGTGTTTTCAAACAATAGTTGTTACGTTCATCTAAGCATACCATAAGCAAAGTTCTATGTAACTAGCAAGTAGGCAATAAAAACATAAACCATATCACCTATAGTGTTGAGCCTTGCACGTGGAGCGAAGCGTCGTTGTGGATCGTTGAGCACTGTACAGGTTATAGTCTGGTTTTACCAAAAAGCTTTTCCCCCTTTTTAAAACCAAGTTCACTATAACCAATGACTCTGATACCAATCTGTCACACCTCCAAAATCCACATCCGGAGTATCACCGCTTGGAGGCGTGACTGACCAGGATCAAGCCACCAATCATGTTGAACATAGCGTATAAATAAATGTAAAACCCAAACACAATATAATTGGTGTCCAAACAAATCATAGTTTAAGTAATCAGCAGAAGCATAATGTTTAAAACCAAAAATAAAAGTTCAAATGTATCAAATGTTTGACATGGTATATGACAAGCCATGTCCCACAACGACCACGCCTCCCCGTGGAAGCTCCATGAGTACCTAACGACCTGCAAGGCATGTAACAACGAGTCAACAACAAAGTTGAGCGAGTTCACAGTTGGTTGTTTAGTTTTACCAGTTGTTTTGAAATCATAAGTTGTTTCGTATTCTACAAGTTAACCAGTAACCTTTGTTTCCCAAACCATAACCATAACCAGTGGGGGGCTTCCCCGTGTGAACCACTAGACGTTACCATATCGATGACTGACGAACAATAGTTGTGCCCTACGTCAATGTCTATCATCATTGACAGTTTGCCATGATCCATTAGTACACGCCCGTTCGAACGACATGGTGTAAGGTTTGTTAAACCTAATAGCGCTATTAACTAATGACCCGCTCGCCATCGGCCTCGGCGATTAAGTCGATATAAAGTGAGGGACTTCATGATAGAGTTTTGTCTAGTAAGTTGTAAGGTTGTTGTCCTACCCAAGGAGGATGAACGTATGTAGTTATACCCAAGGAGAATATGCAGGATTTATAGTGGCATCCTACCCAAGGAGGATGGCCGTACATATCCTACCCAAGGAGGATATGTAGGTTCCGCTTTAGTTTATTAACCCATTCCCAAACCACCGGGAATCCCATGCCTTAGAAAGTGTGTGAACTCACCTTAGTTTTGCTCGGTAGAACTAATTATACGTTTCCCACAATGATCAATTAAACCCTATTATGGTTACCAAAGGCAGTCAGTTTTCCTGAATTTACATCTCACGTATCTAGTCACATGTATTGCTCAAACATAACATATAACATACATCACAACAAGCATTCTGGTCATAGCACATTTATAATACAAGTTCACATAATACACCCTTCACATTCGGATCACAAATAGTTTCATAACACAATGTATTATTTGAATTAAGGTACGGCCCAATTCATATGTACATCAATTTGGGTGTGTGTCAGATCGGCCCAAGATAATACTCCCAACTCAAAATTTGTGACCGAGACCCAGACCTGATGTGGTCCTAACATCTCTTGGCCCAGATACATATAACTTCCTAACAAACAAAGTCCTCCCCAAGCAACCAGCCCAAAGAGTTTGCATATACCCGGCCTAAAGTTTGTTCAGTTTTATGCGGCCCAATTACTCGATCTATCACGTTATTCAGTCCACTAACATGTAAGCCCACAATAATTCATATAACCAATTAATTGACACAAACATGTAACCTGCTGTTGACCATTTATAAAAACCACAATCATTACATAATGAGACAAAACATATCATGCACTCCATTCTTAGACAAAGTCATTCAGTCATCGATTTAGGAGAACTTTTTGCAGACCACATCCCATCAAAATTCACATGCAAGACATTACACATAACACCTTTTTTTTTTTTTTTTTTTTTTTTTTTTTTTTTGAACGGCGATATTTCTACAACAGGCGATAGAGATCGCACCTACCCTATAACTCGGGTAGGCCCCTCCGCCCCACTCCGGCATCCAAGGCTATGTTGTCTTAACCGGGCCCACGCTTGGTGCGTCAGAGTTTGGCTAAGGCGTTCCCCGAGAAAATTTCCAGCCCACTGCCCACCCGATTAACCGGGAGCGTGTAGTTGCACCCTCCACAAGAGTCGGGGACTCTCTGGAGTAAATGCACTGTAATAGAAAACTCGGGGTGGCTCCCGGGTATAGAACCAACTGGCCCTCCACCCGTTCATTGCCATTCCCCCAAATGTGATGGGAGTGGGGATCGAACTTGGCCCTCCTAGGAAAACCAAATCCTTTCCACCACTCCACCACAAGTGGAGGATCATTACACATAACACCTACCTTTGATTCTTATGGATAACTTATTATTATAAAATTTTCAAATAATGGCCGACCACTGATTTTGTTTGCATGCTATGATTGGACCGATTTCTTTTTGTTTTAGTAGTGGGTTTGTAGTTTTAAAATCTTGACAATTGAATTCAACAAATCATTAAATTCTCTGGCCAAGAACTATTGTTATACTACATGCGATTGGACCAAAAGTTAATATATAATATCTAACCTATAGACACCTAATCAAACACTTGTTTATTTGACAATCACAGGCATATAAGAATACAGTGGCCGACAATCCAAGAGGTGATTCTTATCCTCTAAGCATCCCATATGCAAACATATATTTATGACACACTACCATCCCTAGTCTACGGTTTTAAAGAATAAACACATGAAACAATTTTATTCGACCACATACTTTACCTATTTCCACAAAACAATATTCAACCAAGTCTTATTTGTATGCACACAATAAATCAAGAGATTAGTAAACATATTTACACTAACCAGAATATTGATATTCACAGGACAAGGAGGATGATTCTTGGTGGAGTAGACTCTAGAGGTCTGCCATTGCGAGCCACAGGGAAACAAAAGGGAAGTAGGGTTTCGTGTATAGTATTATTGTGAGGGATATAATACTATTAGTGAGAGATATATGGAAATTTACGTAACCTCCAAGTAAAATAAACATAAGTGGGCGGTTATTATGTTACAAAAGTTGGGTTGTGATTACCTAAGTTGGGCTAAGATCAATTATGTAAGAAAAGGATAACCTATAAGTCCTATAAGTGTACAATTGGGTTCAAATTGTGAGGATGCGGCCCAAACGGTGTACGGCCCAAAGCACCAAATTATTAACTAACAAATTATCGTACAAATAATTTAACGGAGTTATACGAACAGAACGTTTAATCACAAAGAAGGGAGGATAACGAAGAGTTAAGATCACAAGCCAAAACATCACTAACCTTGGAAGTTCGAGTTGTCACATGATATGCAATCTATGTGCACATGAAACTGACCGTTACCGGTAACCATGTTAGGACGCGGTTGACCAACTGGTAATCGAGTAGTTAACCATACCGAGCAAACCGAGGTGAGTTCACACTTTTATAAGGCATGGGATTCCCGGTGGGTTGGGAATGGGTTAAGAAGCTAAAACAAAACTTACATATTCACCTCTAACAGAATATGTACCTTCGTCCTCGGTTGGGTAGGACGGCTACACTTAACCTGCGTATTCTCGGTTAGGTAGAGTACGTACCTTCGTCCTCGGTTGGGAAGGACGACTACATTTAACCTGCCTATTCTCGGTTGGGTAGAGTACGTACCTTCGTCCTTGGTTGGGAAGGACGACTACATTTAACTTGCGTATTCTCGGTTGGGTAGAGTACGTACCTCCGTCCTCGGTTGGGAAGGGCGACAACCTATAATTGGTTTACAACACGGGGTAGCCCCCACTGGTTATGGTTTGGGAAATAAGGAATTGATAAACTATTGGTTTTCGAATGAACATATGGGTTTTGAAACAACTTTAAACTGGACAATCAACGGTGAACTCGCTCAACTTTGTTGTTGATTCGTTGTTACATGCCTTGCAGGCCTTTAGGTGCATATTGTTGGAACTTGATGTCTGGGAGGCTGGAGTGGTCATGGGTCGAGATACATGGAATCGCAACACAAGACTAATGGTTTATTAACACTTAACGAATGGACTTATGCTTCCGCTGTATACTGTGAATTGTTTGTAACGTTGTAACACTTAATGATAATAAATGAAAGTTTTAATTAGTTATATTATGCGAAGTTCAATGTGATTGGTGGCTTGGATCCTAGTACGTCACACGCCCCGCGGTAATTTCGCATGTGGTAATTTGGGGGTGTGACAGATTGGTATCAGAACCATTGGTTATAGTGAACTTGGTTTTAAAAGGGGGGAAAACGTTTTTATAAAACCAGACTATAAACGAACAGTTCTGAAAACAAGAATATGACCATGACACTCAACTCAAGATTGCAAGGTTCGTCTCTTGTTTACTCATTGCATTGTATGACTAGTGAACACTTGTTTATGATGTAGCATATGGAAACACACTCGTCACGATTGCATAACTGGATGAATTGCTTCTTTACATTATGATGCATTGTTAGTATGTTAGATTCCTGTGGTCTTGTCGTGTTGATAACCTATGTTTGGCATTCGAGTTTGAGGAACCATTTGACATGAGTTAGGAGGAACTGAGATGAGCATGCAAATCGCAATATTATTATGGGTGCACACATAATAATAATGTGGGGTGCATGCGAGTCCTAGTGAGGCTTAACAAGTGAAAAAGGGGTTCCGTTCCGTAATTTGATCGATGTGAAACATAACAAACCTATAGGGGTCATAGCAGTGATTGTCCCCTACTCGAACGTGAACTTTTCATTCCTCTTTGGACCCTTTCGAATCTTGATGCTATCAAGTAACGCCTAGCGAACTGTGTAGAATGTTAGGTGCTTGTATGAACATCCCCGAGTTGGATGTTGCAACGACAATGATTGGTCTATTTCTTTCTCACCTTTCTTCGTTTGCTGGAAACTTAACGTATTGACGCCTTAGATCTAGAAGTGCGATCACTTCTGCAACACTCTCGTAACATATCGTGTATTACTCAGTCAACTTGCGAGAACGATGGACTTCAGCATTTGAACGACCCTAGTTACCAACAATAAACATCAGCAATTTGACTACAATCGAATACTTAACCGCAGCCAGTGACTCATGGGGGTCAACTCTTACGAATCAATCAGCGCATAAGCAGTGACAATTGACTATAACGCAGAATGTGTAATTGCCAGCACAGTGAGTAGTACTTTAGGACGTGGCTCAGAATGTGAAAAGATGGACTTTGATGGTGAAGAATCATAGGGATTCATTTTGAGCAACGACATTGGGAGCAGCAGTCACAGCAACAACAAGGTATTCGCAACCCTAGCCGACAGTATGGAAATAAAGATGCCTACAACATGGATTGGCCGTGGTTAAGTTAAGAGGACAACGACCAAAGGAACAACGACAGTACTTGAAATCCTTGTAATGAAAACAGTAACACTGGAAATGACGTGGGCAATGCCAAGATGGTGGCAATTTGGAAGCTTGTACGGGTAGTTAATCGCTTCGTCTTTGTCTTGTTTGACCCTGATGCTTCTCGAAAGGCTGATGGCAAGTCAATCGAAGCATCATATGTTTGTACGGATGCAAATTCAACCATGAGGGACAAGTTTTCAACATTGATCTTCCTTCTACTACCCACGATGGTGTTGATGCAGTAGTCAGTATAGGGTGGTTAACCAGACATCGCGCAGTTATACCCTGTGAGGGGAAAAGTTGTCGTCTGTCATAAAATATTCGAGTGGTGCAGAGGTTAGCATCAATTTAGCAGTGAAAGCCAGAAATGTCCACGGAAGGATTACCCCGCCATGATAGCCCTCGTTACTGATGTCAAGGCTAAGGAAAAGAGGATCGAGGGTCCACCAATTGTTCGTAATTTCTCCCTAAGTGCTACCAGAAGAACTATCAGGTTTACCTTCACTTTATCAGGTGGAATATCAGACCGGTATCATGTCAGAAGCAGCCCTTGTTACTAGTATTCCTTATTGTCTTACACCAGGAAGGTCGCAGGAACTGCCTAATCAACTTCAGGAACTATTGGACATGAGTTTTATCAGATCTAGTTTTTCACTTTGGGGAGCCCAGTAATACCAGTGAAGATAAGCATGTGTACCGATTATTGAGAACGTAACAAGGTGACAGTTAGGAACCGCTTGTCTCGACCATGTATTGGCCACCTGTCGACCAATTGCGAGGAACAAGCTTCCATTTGAGGATTGGCTAGCAAACGAACTATCATCAGATGGAAGTCCAAGAGGGGAATGCTCATAGAACAGCACGTCGAACACAATGCAGCCATTTCAACTTTGTACACCATGATCATTGAATTGATCAACACACCAGCAGCTTCAGGGATCACATGAATCGACCGTATTTGTTGACAACGTTCCGAATCATGACCAGGAGAAAGGAACACCATGGGTGGCATATGTATCCTATCTCAGCGCTTCTGTGGGAGGAGCCATTATGTGCGAAGTTTTGTTAAATGTCACATCTAGATTCGAGAAATGCATTTTGATCATGTAACCAACGGAGTGGGGAATACACGTGGATCTCGCTGAGATGCATCTTGTAGAAACTGATCGACACCAAAGATCCCTTCGGGGGTGCAGCAATTCCTTGGTTTCGCTAGATACTATAGCAGCTTGCCTACAGGATTTTCGATGCTCGCACAACTTACATCTCCTTAGCACTGTAGGGTGCTGTGTTCGTGAAAGACGAAATAGGAGAATATCTTTTCAGCTTTCGAAATTCCAACTCTGCAATGCACTGAGCATCGTCTTTACCCGAGGGTGCGGGAGGTTTAGTGGTATACCATGATGGTCCGAATCAGAGTCCCAGCTACACACCGACGTAACACGAGAGAGTGATGACCTACGTGAGGGAGCTACAAAGAGGAACTGCACGACACACAACTGGTGGTGAAAACCATGGCCTTGGGATTTTAGATAGAGGCATCACTTGGACGGTACCAGATGCGTTATTTAGATCGATCACAAGGGCCTCCCGTGTACCTTGGCTTCAACAGAGCTAAATCAGTTAATGGTATCGTTGGAGGGAACTTTAGGATGATTACAACTATGAAACTGGAATGTGCACGAGCTTTGCAGCTCACTATCAACTCTAACTTACCTGATCAGACTCGCTCTGTTCAAACTGGAGAACTGAAAGAAGAGGATTTTCAACTTAAACCCATGCGGGGCATGGAGAAGCAACCTTTGACAGGTCGAACGATACTCGTTACCTCATGGAACGAATGTGGGTCTCATTATACGGCAACTGTAGGGAACTCGTGTTGAGCAAAGCACACCGGCTTCGATATTCTAGCTGTCTGGGTTTTGATGAGAGGCATTAGGATTTATAAACCTTGTACTGGTAATCGGGCATGAAGGCCCACCTAGCTAGGTATGGGAATGATGTTTGACTTGTAGGAAAGTCAAGGTGAAGTGTTAGCAACCAGAAACACCTATATGGAAAGCGAAAATAGACTGCCATGGATTTGGTCACTAGTCTACCTACAACTCGAAACGAAAACAATATCACCTGGATGATCGTTGATTGTCTCACGTAACCAGCACACTTTCTAGCCATCAAGGAAACGGATAAGTTTTCTACACTTGCAGTCATCTACCTGAAAGAAGCGGTTGCTAGGCACGGGGTGCCAACCTCCATCATCTCCGATCGCAACCCACTATTTGCATCTGATTTGTGGCAAGCGATGCATAAATCCTTTGGCTCACGTCTAGACATGAGCACATCATATCATCCATAGACGTATGGGCAGACTGAACGCACTATCCAAACTCTTGAAGACATGCTTCGAGCATTTGTAATCGACTTTGGTAACGGCTGGGAGTGGCATCTACCTTTAGTGGAGTTTTCGTATATCAACAGTTACCCCACCAGCATCCAGGCTGCTCCGTTCGAGGCATTGTGCGGACAGAAGTGCCGATCACCTCCTTGTTGGGCAGAAGTTGGAAACAGCCAAATCACTGGCCTAGAGCTCGTTGTAGACACAACAGAGAAGATTGCTCAGATACGACAATAAATGGCGGCAGCTCATGACCGTCAGAAATGCTACGCTGTTAAGCGCAGGAAACCACTCGAGTTCCAGGTTAGGGATCGGGTGCTACTTAAAGTCTTACATTGGAAAGGTGTAGTTCATTTTGGTAAACAAGGCAAACTCAACCCGCGATATGTTGGACCTTTCGAAAATCACTAAGAGAATTGGCAAGGTGGCCTACAGGTTGAATCTACCCGAAGGACTCAGTGGAGTTCACAACGTATTCCATGTGTCGAATCTGAAGAAGTGTCTGTCAGATGAAACCCTCACAGTTCCTTTCAAGGAGCTCACCATCGACGATCAGTTGCGATTTTTCGAAGAACTAGTGGGAATCTTGGACCGGGAGGTCAAGATTCTCAAACGCACCAGGATACCTATTGTTCGAGTTCGTTGGAACTCCCGTCGTGGCCCAGAGTTTTCCTGGGAATGAGAAGACCAAATGAAACACAAATATCCCCAGTTGTTCGAGAACAATGAAACCACTAAAGAGGCTGAAGCTACTGCGGAATTTCGAGATGAAATTCCAAACCAATGGGGGGATGATGTGACACCCCAGGAAAACCAGGAAAACTACGCAACCTAACTAGCTTCCTCAGTAACTACGTGCTAAATTTTGGGATGAAATTTCTTTCAAGTTGGGGATGATTTGACGACCCAAACTTTCAGGGTCAGTGCCTCTTAGTCACGTGATCCTGTTTCTTATTATTTCTCTTTCATATTCCTTACGTTAATAAAATTGGTAAACGTAAACACTTGTGACTATAACGTGATTGCTAAATAAATAACCTGTTTGTGTATGTGTACCTGTGTTTGACTGATTAACTACATGGAACCATTAAACGTTTCTAGGTGTCGTTTAGGGAACTTACCTAATTGGGCCGCACTTGCATTGGGCCATACCCTCGTGTGTTCAAATGAATGGTTGTCGTATGTGGGCCGCAACCCAAATCAATTGAATGGTTGTCGTATGTGGGCCGCAACCCAAACATTGAAGCCCAAAAATAACCCAATTGGATTAGAAACCCAAACCGCCACTTTTGCACCTTGTGATGGCTGTCTTGTCCAGGTGTTACGACAGCCCAATCATATGGGCTCAGGCCCATATCAGTCAATAAGAAAAACCGCCCAAAACCTTTACCTTTTAATATACGTGTTACATTATTCCCTAACACAAAAACTCCAAAACAGAAACCCTACCATCCCTTTGATTTGCGAGGCAATAGACCCCTCCCGCCATCGAAGACATCATCTCATCTAAGCTAGCCGTTGGTTAGTAAATCCCTGTCTATGCTAGCTATTTATTGATGATTGTGTTTTGTATGATTGTGATTTAGAAGATATTGGTATGTTTACAACCATGAGGAACTTGGGCTATATTAACCATGTACTGCCATGCTAAATCATGTTAAGACTCGATAACTATATATTGATGTTAATACTCGATGACTATGTGATGATTTGTTAGAATATGGAAGTGGTATAATGATTTATTAAGTATGATCATTGCATAATGGGTTGCCAAAGAATGTTACTGGTATGATGATCAATGTGGGCCGAATAGCATGGTTATTAGATAGTGGTGTTATGTGATGATGTTTACCTGATGATATAAGTTGCATGTTAGGGCCGACTAGAATAATGAAGCAATGATAGTGATTAATTGTTAGAATCATGATCATATGCTTAAACACTAGGGCTTGGTTTGTAAATTATAACAGTGATTCGATGATGTTAGTGTGTGATATTAGTCATGGAAGTGTTATAGAATTAATAGTTAGGAATTATTGATGTGTAAATAGAGATGGAATTATAATCAGGAACAGTTTTGTAAATCTCTTTTGATATAAGTTGAAGTGAAATGGTAATATGTCAAAACCCTTGGGCTTCACACCGTCAATCGGACCAACAAACAACAGGCCCTTGGTTGATGTTTACGTTGGGCTTTATATGCTAAGTTGGGCTGCTACTTGAGTACATATATTTTTGGGCCTGTTAGGAACTCGTGACTCACATATTCATATTGTGCACATCTATTATTGGGCCGCATTGGGCCAACTCTTGTCTTACATGGGGTCGATCTATAGGGTGCACATCAGAAGGGTTTGTTTATATGTTCATGAAATGTGTTGTCTAAATGGTGTATCACTAAATTGTATGTTGCATGCTTTCGGGTATCAGCGGATTAATTATTGCATGATTGGTGCATATGAAGTAATGTGACGGATTGACTTATGAGCCAAGTATATGCTAGAAATTACTTGATTTACTGTTATGGCTTGAACTTCACGTGTATGCTATATGTACAGTAGTTGTGTATTTTATGTACAAGGAATATGAGAATTAATTATGTATGTGACATGTAATCTATGTGCACATGAAACTGACCGTTACCGGTAACCATGTTAGGACGCGGTTGACCAACTGGTAATCGAGTAGTTAACCATACCGAGCAAACCGAGGTGAGTTCACACTTTTATAAGGCATGGGATTCCCGGTGGGTTGGGAATGGGTTAAGAAGCTAAAACGAAACTTACATATTCACCTCTAACAGAATATGTACCATCGTCCTCGGTTGGGAAGGACGGCTACACTTAACATGCGTATTCTCGGTTGGGTAGAGTACGTACCTTCGTCCTCGGTTGGGAAGGACGACTACATTTAACCTGCGTATTCTCGGTTGGGTAGAGTACGTACCTTCGTCCTGGGTTGGGAAGGACGACTACATTTAACCTGTGTATTCTCGGTTGGGTAGAGTACGTACCTCTGTCCTCGGTTGGGAAGGACGACATGGGGTAGCCCCCACTGGTTATGGTTTGGGAAATAAGGAATTGAATAACTATTGGTTTTCGAATGAACATATGGTTTTTGAAACAACTTTAAACTGGACAACCAACTGTGAACTCACTCAACTTTGTTATTGATTCGTTGTTACATGCCTTGCAGGCCTTTAGGTGCATATTGTTGGAACTTGCTGTCTGGGAGGCTGGAGTGGCCATGGGTCGAGATACATGGAATCGCAGCACAAGACTAATGGTTTATAAAAACTTAACGAATGAATTATGCTTCTTTTGTATATTGTGAATTGTTTGTAACCTTGTAACACTTAATGTCAATAAATGAAAGTTTTATTTAATTATATTATGCGAAGTTCAATGCGATTGGTGGCTTGGATCCTGGTACGTCACACGCCCTGCCGTAATTCCGCATGTGGTAATTTGGGGGTGTGACAGATTGGTATCAGAGCCATTGGTTATAGTGAACTTGGTTTTAAAATAGGGGAAAACATTTTTATAAAACCAGACTATAACCGAACAGTTCTGAAAACAAGAATACGACCATGACACTCAGCTCTAGATTGCAAGGTTCGTCTCTTGTTTACTCATTGCACTGTATGACTAGTGAACACTTGTTTATGATGTAGCATATGGACACACACTCGTCACGATTACATAACTGCATGAATTGCTTGTTTACATTATGATGCATTGTTAGTATGTTAGATTCCTGTGATCTTGTCGTGTTGATAACCTCTGTTTGGCATTCGAGTTTGAGGAACCATTTGACATGAGTTAGGAGGAACTGAGATGAGCATGCAAATCACAATATTATTGTGGGTGCACACATAACAATAATGTGGGGTGCATGCGAGTCCCAGTGAGGCTTAACATGTGAAAAAGGGGTTCTGTTTCGTTATTTGATCGATGTGAACATAACAAACCTATAGGGGTCATAGGAGTGATTGTCCCCTACTTGAACGTGAACTTTTCATTCCTCTTTGGACCCTTTCGAATCTTGATGCTATCAAGTATTACCTGAACACCCATCTGAACGCCTAGCGAACTGTGTAGAATGTTAGGTGCCTGTACGAACATCCCCGAGTTGGATGTTGCAACGACAATGATTGGTCTATATCTTTCTCACCTTTCTTCGTTTGCTGGAAACTTAACGTATTGACGCCTTAGATCCAGAAGTGCGATCACTTCTGCAACACTCTCGTAACATATCGTGTATTACTCAGTCAACTTGCGAGAATGATGGACTTCAGCATTTGAACGACCCTAGTTACCAACAATGAACATCAGCGATTTGACTCAAATCGAATCCTTAACCCCAGCCAGCGAATACTTGAAATCCTTGTAATGAAAACAGTTACAATGGAAATGGCGTGGGCGATGCCAAGATGGTGGCAATTTGGAAGCTTGTACGGGTAGTTAATCGCTTCGTCTTTGTCCTGTTTAACCCTGATGCTTCTCGAAAGGCTGATGGCAAGTCAATCGAAGCATCATATGTTTGTAGGGATGCAAATTTACCCATGAGGGAAAAGTTTTCGACATCGATCTTCCTTCTACTACCCACGATGGTGTTGATGCGGTAGTCAGTATGGGTTGGTTAACCAGACATCGCGCAGTTATACCCTGTGAGGGGAAAAGTTGTCGTCTGTCATAAAATATCTGAGTGGTGTAGAGGTTTGCACAAATTTAGCAGTGAAGGCCAGAAATGTCCACGGAAGGATTACCCCGCCATGATAGCCCTCGTTACTGATGTTAAGGCTAAGGAAAAGAGGATCGAGGGTCCACCAATTGTTCGTAATTTCTCCCTAAGTGCTACCAGAAGAACTATCAGGTTTACCTTCACTTTGTCAGGTGGAATATCAGACCGGTATCATGTCAGAAGCAACCCTTGTTACTAGTATTCCTTATTGTCTTACACCAGGAAGGTCGCAGGAACTGCCTAATCAACTTCAGGAACTATTGGACATGAGTTTTATCAGATCTAGTTTTTCGCTTTGGGGAGCCCAGTAATACCTGTGAAGATAAGCCTGTGTACCGATTATTGAGAACGTAATAAGGTGACAGTTAGGAACCGCTTGTCTCGACCATGTATTGGCCACCTGTCGACCAGTTGCGAGGAACAAGCTTCCATTTGAGGATTGGCTAGCAAATGAACTATCATCAGATGGAAGTCCAAGAGGGGAATGCTCTTAGAACAGCACGTCGAACGCAATGCAGCCATTTCAACTTTGTACACCATGATCATTGAATTGATCAACACACCAGCAGCTTCAGGGATCACATGAATCGACCGTATTTGTTGACAACGTTCCAAATCATGACCAGGAGAAAGGAACCCCATGGGTGGCATATGTATCCTATCTCAGCGCTTCTGTGGGAGGAGCCATTACGTGCGAAGTTTTGTTAAATGTCACATCTAGATTTGAGAAATGCATTTTGATCATGTAACCAACGGAGTGGGGAATACACGTGGATCTCGCTGAGATGCATCTTGTAGAAACTGATCGACACCAAAGACCCCTTCGAGGGTGCAGCAATTCCTTGGTTTCGCTAGATACTATAGCAGCTTGCCCACAGGATTTTTGATGGTCGCACAACTTACATCTCCTTAGCATAGTAGGGTGCTGTGTTCGTGAAAGACGAAATAGGAGAATATCTTTTCAGCTTTCCAAATTCTAACTCTGCAATGCACTGAGCATCGTCTTTACCCGAGGGTGCGGGAGGTTTAGTGGTATACCATGATGGTCCGAATCAGAGTCCCAGCTACACACCGACGCAACACGAGAGAGTGATAACCTACATGAGGGAGCTACAAAGAGGAACTGCACGACACACAACTGGTGGTGAAAACCGTGGCCTTGGGATTTTAGATGGAGGCATCACTTGGACGGTACCAGATGCGTTATTTAGACCGATCACAAGGGCCTCCCATGTACCTTGGCTTCGACAAAGCTAAATCAGTTATTGGCATCGCTGGAGGGAACTTTAGGATGATTAGAACTACGAAACTTGAACGTGCACGAGCTTTGTAGCTCACTATCGACTCTAACTTACCTGATCAGACTCACTCTGTTCAAACTGGAGAACTAAAAAAAGAGGATTTTCAACTTAAACCCATGCGGGGCATGGAGAAGCAACCTTTGACAGGTCGAACGATACTCGTTACCTCATGGAACGAATGTGGGTCTCATTATACGGCAACTGTAGGGAACACGTGTTGAGCAAAGCACACCGGCTTTGATATTCTAGCCGTCTGGGTTTTGATGAGAGGCATTAGGATTTATAAACCTTGTACTGGTAATCGGGCATGAAGGCCCACCTAGCTAGGTATAGTAATGATGTTTGACTTGTAGGAAAGTCAAGGTGAAGTGTTAGCAACCAGAAACACCTATATGGAAAGCGAAAACAGACTGCCATGGATTTGGTCGCTAGTCTACTTACAACTCGAAACGGAAACAATATCACCTGGATGATCGTTGATTGTCTCACGTAACCAGCACACTTTCTAGCCATCAAGGAAACGGATAAGTTTTCTACACTTGCAGTCATCTACCTGAAAGAAGCGGTTGCTAGGCATGGGGTGCCAACCTCCATCATCTCCGATCGCAACCCACTATTTGCATCTGATTTGATGCACAAATCCTTTCACTCACGTCTAGACATGAGCACATCATATTATCCATAGACGAATGGGCAGACTGAACGCACCATCCAAACTCTTGAAGACTTGCTTCGAGCATGTGTAATCAACTTTGGAAACGGCTGGGAGCGGCATCTACCTTTAGTGGAGTTTTCATATATCAACAGTTACCCCACCAGCATCCAGGCTGCTCCGTTCAAGGCATTGTGCGGACAGAAGTGCCGATCACCTCTTTGTTGGCCAGAAGTTGGAAACAGCCAAATCACTGGCCCGGAGCTCGTCGTAGACACAACCGAGAAGATTGCTCAGATACAAATGGCGGCGGCTCATGACCGTCAGAAATGCTACGCTGTTAAGCGCAGGAAACCACTCGAGTTCCAGGTTGGGGATCCGGTGCTACTTAAAGTCTTACCTTGGAAAGGTGTAGTTCATTTTGGTAAACAAGGCAAACTTAACCCGCGATATGTTAGACCTTTCGAAAGTCACTGAGAGAATTGGCAAGGTGGCCTACAGGTTGAATCTACCCGAAGGACTCAGTGGAGTTCACAACGTATTCCATGTGTCGAATCTGAAGAAGTGTCTGTCAGATGAAACCCTCACAGTTCCTTTCAAGCAGCTCACCATCAACGATCAGTTGCGATTTGTCGAAGAACTAGTGGAAATCTTGGACCGGGAGGTCAAGATTCTCAAACGCACCAGGATACCTATTGTTCGAGTTCGTTGGAACTCCCGTCGTGGCCCAGAGTTTTCCTGGGAACGAGAAGACCAAATGAAACACAAATATCCCCAGTTGTTCAAGAACAATGAAACCACTACAGAGGCTGAAGCTACTGCTGAATTTCGGGACGAAATTCCAAACCAATGGGGGGATGATGTGACAGCCCAGGAAAACTAGGAAAACTACGTAACCTAACTAGCTTCCTCAGTAACTACGTGCTAAATTTTGGGACGAAATTTCTTTCAAGTTAAGGATGATGTGATGACCCAAACTTTCAGGGTCGGTGCCTCTTAGTTACGTGATCCTGTTTCTTATTATTTCTCTTTCATATTCCTTACGATAGTAAAATTAGTAAACGTAAACACTTGTGACTATAACGTGATTGCTAAATGAATAACCTGTTTGTGTATCTGTACCTGTGTTTAACTGATTAACTACAAGGAACCGTTAAACGTTTCTAGGTGTCGTTTAGGGAACTAACCTAATTGGGCCGCACTTGCATTGGGCCATACCCTCGTGTGTTCAAATGAATGGTTGTCGTATGTGGGCAGCAACCCAAATCAAATGAATGGTTGTCGTATATGGGCGGCAACCCAAACCTTGAAGCCCAAAACTAACCTAATTGGATTAGAAACCCAAACCGCCACTTTTGCACCTTGTGATGGCTGTCTTGTCCAGGTGTTACGACAGCCCAATCATATGGGCTCAGGCCCAGATCAGTCAATAAGAATAACCGCCCAAAACCTTTACCTTTTAATATACGTGTTACATTATTCCCTAACACAAAAACTCCAAAATAGAAACCCTACCATCCCTTTGATTTGCGAGGCAATAGACCCCTCCCACCATCGAAGACATCATCTCATCTAAGCCAGCCGTTGGTTAGTAAATCCCTGTCTATGCTAGCTATTTATTAATGATTATATTTTGTATGATTTTGATTTAGAAGATATTGGTATATTTACAACCGTGAGGAACTTGGGCTATATTAACCATGTACTGCCATGCTAAATCATGTTAAGACTCGATAACTATATATTGATGTTAATACTCGATGACTATGTGATGATTTGTTAGAATATGGATGTGGTATAATGATTTATTAAGTATGATCGTTGCATAATGGGTTGCCAAAGAATGTTACTGGTATGATGATCAATGTGGGCCGAATAGCATGGTTATTAGATAGTGGTGCTATGTGATGATGTTTACCTGATGATATAAATTGCATGTTAGGGCCGATTAGCATAATGAAGCAATGATACTGATTAAATATTAGAATCATGATCATATGCTTAAACACTAGGGCTTGGTTGGTAAATTATAACAGTGATTCGATGATGTTAATGTGTGATATTAGTCATGGAAGTGTTATAGAATTAATAGTTAGGAATTATTGATGTGTAAATTGAGATGGAATTATAATCAGGAACAGTTTTGTAAATCTATTTTGATATAAATTGAAGTGAAATGGTAATATGTCAAAACCCTTGGGCATCACACCGTCAATCGGACCAACAAACAACAGGCCCTTGGTTGATGTTTACATTGGGCTTTATATGCTAAGTTGGGCGGCTACTTGAGTATATATATTTTTGGGCCTGTTAGGAACTCGTGACTAACATATTCATCTTGTACACATCTATTATTGGGCCGCATTGGGCCAACTCTTGTCTTACATGGGGCCAATCTATAGGGTGCACATCAGAAGGGTTTGTTTATATGTTCATGAAATGTGTTGTCTAAATGGTGTATCACTAAATTGTATATTGCATGCTTTAGGTTATCAACGGATTAATTATTACATGATTGGTGCATATGAAGTAATGTGACGGATTGACTTATGAGCCAAGTATATGCTAGAAATTACTTGATTTACTGTTATGGCTTGAACTTCACGTGTGTGCTATATTTACAGTAGTTGTGTATTTTATGTACAAGGAATATGAGAATTAATTGTGTATGTGATATGCAATCTATGTGCACATGAAACTGACCGTTACCGGTAACCATGATAGGACGCAGTTGACCAACTGGTAATCGAGTAGTTAACCATACTGAGCAAACCGAGGTGAGTTCACACTTTTATAAGGCATGGGATTCCCGGTGGGTTGGGAATGGGGTAAGAAGCTAAAAAGAAACTTACATATTCACCTCTAACAGTATATGTACCTTCGTCCTATGTTGGGAAGGACGACTACACTTAACCTGCATATTCTCGGTTGGGTAGAGTACGTACCTTCGTCCTCGGTTGGGAAGGACGACTACATTTAACTTGCGTATTCTTGGTTGGGTAGAGTACGTACCTTCGTCCTCTGTTGGGAAGGACTACCACATTTAACCTGCGTATTCTCGGTTGGGTAGAGTACATACCTCCGTCCTCGGTTGGGAAGGACGACAACCTATAAGTGGTTTACAACATGGGGTAGCCCCCACTGGTTATGGTTTGGGAAACAAGGAATTGATTAACTACTGGTTTTCGAATGAACATATGGTTTTTTGAAACAACTTTAAACTGGACAACCAACTGTGAACTCGCTCAACTTTGTTGTTGATTCGTTGTTACATGTCTTGCAGGCCTTTAGGTGTATATTGTTGGAACTTGCTGTCTGGGAGGCTGGAGTGGTCATGGGTCGAGATACATGGAATCGCAACATAAGACTAATGGTTTATAAACACTTAACGAATGAATTATGCTTCCGCTGTATATTGTGAATTGTTTGTAACGTTGTAACACTTAAGGTCAATAAATGAAAGTTTTATTTAATTATATTATGCGAAGTTCAATGTGATTGGTGGCTTGGATCCTGGTACGTTACACGCCCCATGGTAATTCCGCATGTGGTAATTTGGGGGTGTGACAAAGTATCCTTCCAATTCTTACTAAAGTCGATCACACACATGCTCGTTGCATGTCCTTGAGTGTCTGGATGGTTCGTTTACTCTGACCATCTGTCCTATGGTGACAAGTAATGCTCATGTCTAGACGTGAGCCAAGGGTGTTATGTATTGCCTGTCATGAATCAGGTATAGATCAAAATTGGAGGTAACAGGAGTTGGTACCCCATGCCTAGAGACCACCCTTCACAGGTAATTACTCACAGGATACGAAGACTTTGTCGTTTTTCTCCTTGTTTGCAAGAAAGTGTACCAGTTACATGAGACAATTAATGATCACCCAGGTGATATTGGTTCCGTTTCGGGTTTCAAATAGGACAATGACAAAATCCATGGTAGTCTGTTCTCGTTTCCATATGGGTGTTTCTGGTTGCTGGCACAAAGCAGTAGGTTTCTGATATTCCACCTTGACTTTCGCACAAGTCAAACATTGTTCACATACACGGCTATGTGGGCCTTCATGCCCGGTCACCAGTACAAGATTATAAATCCTAATATCTCCTATCAAAACCCAGATGACTAGAACATCGAGGCCGGTGTGCTTTGCTCAACATAAGTTCCCTACGGTTGCCGTATAGTGGAATCCAAATTCGTTCCATGAAGTAACGAGTACCGTCCGCCTTGGCAAAAGTTGCTCCTCCATACCCCGCATGGACCCAACTTGAAAATTCTCTTCCTTCAGCGCTTCAGTTTGAACAGGGTGAATCTGAACGGGTAGGCTAGAGTCGATGGTGAGCTGCATGCTCATACGCGTTTAGGTTCCATAGTCGTAATCGCTCGAGAGTTCCCTCTAGCGATGCCATCACGTGTTTTAGCTCTTTCGACACAAGGGTACACGGGAGGCCCTTGTGATCGGTCTAAGTAGTGCATTTGGTACCGTCCAAGTGATGCCTCCAACTTAAATCCACAGACCATGGCTTCCACCGCAGATTGTGACTCATACACTCCTCCTTCGTAAATCCACTACGTGCGTCATCATTTTCTCGTGTTGCGTCGACGTGTAACTAGGTCTCCGATTCGAACCATCATGGTATACTGTTAGATCATCTGTACCCCCAGATAGAAGCGATGCTCAGTGCATTGCAGGGTTGGGTTTCAAGAGCTGAAAAGATGTTCTCCTGTTTTATCTCCCATGAATTCACAGCACCCCGCTGTGCTAAAGAAGTTAAGGCTGCGCAATCTTCTAAAATCCCATAATGAATCTGCGATAGCATCTAGCGAAACCAAGGAATTGTTGTATCCTCGAAGGAATCTTTGGTGTCGATCAGTTTCTAATAAAATGGATCTTAGCAAGATCTACGTGTACCCCCACTTCGTTGATTATATGATCAAAAATGTACATCTCGAATCCAGATGTTACATTCAATACGAATTCACGCGTAGTGGCTCCTCCCTTAGGAGCTCTAAAATAAGATAGAAATGTCGTCCATGACGTTCCTTTCTCCTGGAAATGATTCAACACGTCATCAATAAGCATAGTCGATTCATGTGATCCATAAAGCTACTGGTGTGATGATTAGCCCAAAGGTCATGGAATAGAACATCGTAATGGCCACTCGGCGTTCGATATGCCGTTTTAGGAACACGATCCTCTTGGACTTCCATCTGATGGAAGTTCGTTTGTTAGTCAATCCTCGAATGGGAACTTGACCCTCGTACCTGGTCGACAGGTTGTCAGTACATGGTCGAGGCAAACGGTTCTTGACTGTCACTTTATTGAGTTCTCGATAATCAGTACACATACGAAAAGGCTTATCTTCACGGATATAACTGGGGCTCCCCAAAGCGAAAAACTGGGTCCGATAAAACTCCTGTCCAACATTTCCTGTAGTAGATTAGACAATTCTTGCAACCCTCCTGGTGCAAGACGGTAAGAAGTACGAGTAATCAGGGTTGTCTCTGGCGCGAGATCAAACTGAGATTCTTCCCTATAATAGTGTAAGTCAACCTGAAAGCTCCTCGGGTAGCACACTGAGAGGAGTCACGAATAATTGGAGGATCCTCGATCCTCTTTTTCCTAGCCTTATCATCGGTAACGGTTGCTAACTTCGTGGGGTAATCCCTCCGTAGACACTTCTGGCTTTCATTGCTGAAATGATGCTAAACCTTACGCCACTCTGATACTTTAGGACAGACAATGATTCTCCACTAGGGAGAGGGATACGCAAGATTCTCTCCTCACAGGGTATATCTACGCGATTATCAGGATAACCATTCCACACTGTCTACTGCATTAAAACTATTAAGGGTAGCAGAAGTAAGGTCAATGTCGAACACTTGTCCCACAAGGTCGAGTTTGCATCCCAACAAACATATAAGGTTTCAATGGACTTGCTACCAGTCGATTCCACCACAGGTTTGGTTTCAAGAAGCATCAGGGTTAAACAGAACAGAGACGAAATGATTAGTTACCCAAAAACATACAAGCTACCATGTTGCTATTACCCCTGGCGTTGCCTACGCCAATCCTAAATGCCCTTCCATGAGCATCATTTCCAGTTTTCGTTACGAGAACTTCCAATACTGCCGTTGTTCCCCTGGGTTGTTGTCATCTTGATTTAACAACGGCCAATCCATGTCGTAGGCACCTTCATCTCTGTACTGTAGGCCATGATTACGAGTACCTTGATGTCGTCGTGACTGTTGCCTCGGATGTCGTTGCTTGTAATGGAGCCCTACGATCTTTCACCAACAGGGTCCATCTTTTCACATCTCGTGCCACCTCCTAGGGCGCTACTCATTGTGCTGGCAGTTACATATTCCACATTATAGTCAATTGTCATCGCTTATGTCCCAATTGATTCGTAAGAGTTGACTCCCTTAGGTCGCTAACTAGGGTTAAGGATTCGATTGAAGTCAATTCGCTGGTGTTCATTGCCGGTAATCAGGGTCGTCCAAATACTGAGGTCGGTAAAGTACTACGCTCATCCTCTTGTCCATCGATGTTGCTAGTTGTTTGGGTAATACACGGTCTGTTGCGAGAGTGTTGCAGAAGTGATCACACTTCAGGATCTAAGACGTCAATACATGAGTTCCATCAAACGAAGAGGAGGGAGATAGGTATAGACCAATCATTCGACGTTGTGACATCCAACTCAGGGACGTTCGTACTGGCACCTAACATTCTACACAGTTCGCTAGGCGTTCAGATGAGTGTTCAGGTGATACTCGATAGCATCGAGGTTCATAAGGATTCAGAGGGGAGTGAAAAGATCACGTTCGAGTAGGAGACAATCACTGATATGACCCCATATAGATCTGTTACATTTCTCATTGATTAAATAACAGGACAGAACCCCTTTTTTTCACTTGTTAAGGCTCACTGGGACTCGCATGCACCCCACATTATTATTATGTGTGCACCCACAATAATATTGTGATTTGCATGCTCATCTCAGTTCCTCCTAACTCATGTCAAATGGTTCTTCAAACTCAGGTGTCAAACGAACGTTATCAAAATGATGAAATCTCATAAATCCGAGGACTATGACATACTATCAACGCATCATAATGTAAGCAAACAATTCATGTAATCATGCTATAGTGACGAGTATGTGTTCGTACGCTACACCATAAACAAATGTGTACTAGTCATGTAATGTATGCAGCAGGTGAAAAAGACGATCCTTGCAATCTGGAGCCGAGTGTCATGGTCGTATTGACGTATTCAAAACTGTTCGGTTATAGTCTGGTTTTATAAAAACATTTTTTAAAACCAAGTTCACTATAACCAATGGCTCTGATACCAAACTGTCACACCCCCAAAATACCACATGCGGAAAATCCCTGCGAGGCGTGTGACGTACCAGGATCTAGCCACCAATCACATTGAACTCGTAACATTATTTCAAACAAAACTTTCATTTATTAAAACAAACGTTACAAACCATTGTTTACATTTCAGTGGAAGCGTACTACAAAAATTTAAGTGTTTCATAACCCAGGTGTATAAAAGCCAATTAAACGTGTCTCATGATTCCATGAAAATCGACCCATGACCACTCCAGCATCCCAGACAGCAAGTTCCAAAACATGTACCTAAGGACCTGCAAGCATGCAGAAAAGTGTATCAGACAACGCTGGTGAGTTCACTGAGTTGTTAAACTGTTCGTTACCGATTACTGATTGGTGTTATGTTGATAATAACTCGATACCACAGATGGCCCTTTTTGCCCTTCTCCAATGCTCTATCAAACATTGGTCATGATTTAAAGTTATTAGTTCACGCCCGTCCTATCCAGGTACGTCGTGAGGGTACCAAACCTAATAGCGCTATCAACTAATAACCCCGTTGCCCTACAAGCAACTAGTTCGGTAGTATGATGGGACTTAATTGATAGAAAGTAAGTGTATTATCCAACATCAACATTTACTGAAAACCGCCTCATATCCCCTACAAGGATATGGGTTTGTGAAAACTGCCTCACATCCCCTACGAGGATGTGGGTTTATGAAAACTCGTTTATTTGTTTGCATGTTCGATTGTCCCCACCAGACGCATGCTTGTATTGAGAGAAGTGAACTCACCTTGGTTTGCTAGGTATGACTAGATATTCGTTCACACTTAATTAGTCCAAGCCAATGGTATTCATGTATGCGTAATCAGTTTATGTTCGCATGGTTCGCGCATAAATTATAATCATAGTGTGCGTTCAAGAAACAATCACCAAATAACACATAACAGTTATTCACATTCATACAATTCCACAATTCACATGTATGAATCACAACAGTACTTAACAGTTAAGTGTACTACTCATAACAACCAAATTATGTTTCCTCAATCATAACTAACATCATTAACAGGCAGTAACATAGTCATTCATTATCATGCACATTCTAAACCACAGTCTGTTGATGAGGTTCCTTCCTAACGACGAACCTTCAGGGCGACGAACTATCAAGGTTGTTCGTCGACATGATGGGTGACGAAACACCAAAGTTATTCGTCGAGATGTGGGTGACGAAACACCAAGGTTATTCGTGGAGATGTGGGTGACAAAACACCAAGGTTATTCATCAAGATGTGGGTGATGAAACACCAAGGTTATTCGTCGAGGCCTTAACAGTTTCATGCCCTGTTGGTAACTGTTCTCTCGTTCTTCCCGTAAACACATTCCATATTTTGAAACGGATCAAACCATGTTATTTAATCAGTTACAAATCATGATCATACACAGTTCATAGCAACAGTTGTCCTTAATTTTCATGAATTAATCATAAGTAACCCTAGACATTAACAAGCTCATGATGTCTCAATCCCGATTATTTAACAACCGTACACCATACATTTAACATAATACCATTTCAACAAGCAGAATTATCAAGCTGCATAGTGATCATGAACAAACACAAGGCATCGAATTCCTGTCATGCATATCCTAGTTTCCTTGATTAACAATAACACATCAAAACCCTAGTTAATAACATATAAGAGCACAGTTTCTAATAAGACCCTAAATCCACAGTGGTCCTCAAACATCACAAAAACAATTATCAAATATCAAATCATTTATACATAGATTTAAGTAACAGTAGCATACTAACCGAATAGAATGATGAACAAAGGGGGCTTCGAAGAAGGTGAGACCGCCGCCGGTTTGTAAGGAGGAGGGAGAGGAGTTTAGGGTTAGATAATGCAGGATATGAAAACAATTAACAGACAGGCTCGTTTCTGGGCCGCGAATAGATCTGGGCCAAAGGCCCTTTTTGGCGAAACACCTCTTGGCGAAGAACCTTTTTCGTCATGGGGTCTTTGGGGTGAAAGACCCTAGTTTTTCGTTGACTAGCTTGGGTTCGTGTTTCAATTGTGTTGTGCAACCAAGGTTAAACATGAACATGTTATGTCTATACATTCAACAATTCCTAAGTTTCCATGTAACACCCAAACATAACAATACTTTTAATCATTTATACACAAGGCACAGGATATAACATAAAACGATTTGTGAAAACAGGATTGTGAAACAAGTGATGCGTACAGGAAAGACCTTGAGATTTCGGGTTGTCACAATTTTCATATTTGTTGAAATCACTTGCCATATTACGTGAAAAGAAGTTTTTAAGTCTAAACTGGGACCAACAACGCCGCTGGTACTTCCTATATATAAGTGCTTTTATCACATTACATGTCATAGCGTTATCTAGATCACTTGGACGAATGTTTTCAAAACGATGCCACACTACGAGGTTTACTTAAAGATATAAACCATACAATGTTTACTTTCAAGGACGATCTACTACTTGGTTTTACAAAGACAAATGTTTTCAGTCAAGATTCATGGCTACAATGGTTTCGGTTTACTTATATCATCTTGTAAAGATGATAAAACATATTTCAATATCAAACACTTTTCGATTTCAAGTTACATACTCGATAACTCTCGTAGTTGGACGAGGTATTGCAATATGGATTCAAGGCCATGAATTTGACATACAAAACCTATGTACTTGCCGGCATTTTTATGCTGACTGTTTTTCACATATATTTCAGGTTCTATATTGTGATGATTGTTGATTGCTTGCTACACATAGGATGGACGCGGGCTTTAGTGACTTAAAACTTGAAAGACAATTGTTGTAATTATTTGGTTTGTATCAAAACAATGAGACAATTATTGAAATAAAAGAAAGCTTCAATTACCATGTGTTGTGAAACAATGATTCTGTTACGACACTCCCCGACGTTTCCGCCACGGTTTGTTGCATTACGCGGTCGGGGTGTGACAGAAGAGTTGGTATCAGAGCTCATGGTTATAGGGAATCAGTTTATTAGTAATGCTCTTGACCTAGTCTATAACCTTCCTAGGACCCTAACGCAAGAAGTTTGCGTTTAGATTCTTAATACAATACCAATCACCTATCCTTAGGTGATTAACAGAAACAAAACACAATTCATTCTCTCGAGTCAAAATTTTTCCAAAACTTCACAAGAAATCATCTATCCTTAGATGATTTGTTTTAGACTTTTAAGCCTTTGGTGTTTTCAAAATCTTGTCAAAGTTTGGGTCTTTATAATATGAACACTTGCAATCCGGAAGGGTGGGTGCCTGTAGCTTGAGTTTTCTGTCTAAGGCTAGAGTGTTCGTACAAATCCGCAGTATCGGACCAGTCACTCTTACCTAGGAACTCTTGGGGTGAGTGTCCAACTATAGGCTAAAGCATTTCTTCGCGATATATTATTATGACCCATTTACATTGATTAGTCACTAGGTGTCGTTTGTTTGTTTGAAATTCAGTTTTGAATATCCGATAACATCTCACTTGCTTTCTCTCATATTTTCCACTATCCTTAGAATGCCTCCTCATCACAACGATACTCAAAAGTCTGAACTGGCTGCTACTATCGCTCAACCACTAAGCATAGTAATCCATGGGTCCATTGAGTTAGCTGTCGCCATGTCTCATCTCAATGACGAAACTACTCAAGAGGCACCTAAGAAGGCAATAGCCAAGCCTTCAAGAAAATCAAAGAAGCGTAAAGCTTTAAGGAACCTTACAACGATTGCTCCAGTTCCGCTTAGCCAAGTGGGACCTAGCCAGGTGGCAGCACCACCAGCTAAGAAACCATACAGAGGAAAAGCTCCTTTGTGCAATCAATGTAACCTTCATCACCATGCTAGTGTCCAATGCTGAAAATGTTCAAACTGTGGACGTTTTGGTCACACAACAAATGTCTTTTGTTTTGCCGTTACGCCAAACGAAGCTACGGCAGTTCCTACCCAATTTATCGCGACTCCTCATGCGATACATGTTTGTCCTAACTACCCACATGGAACCTGCTTCAATTGTGGCTATCCTAACCATTTCAATTGACTTGGCTGGAAAATGACGACTCAACAAATGGGCACAAGATTAACACTGGCAATATCAAGGCTTGTGCTAATGTCTGAATAAACACTTAAACTGTTTTGTTTTGGTTTCCTTTCCAAAGATCTTGAAACACTTTGGTTGTTCTATAAATAAATTTGGTCATTTCCATTTTATTTGCAAGTCAATGTGAACACGTGTATGTATGACATACCCCTACGATACCGATACCAAGGAACCATGTTCGTTGCAAGACAAACTACTCTCATAGTTCTCCCATTTTTGTGATCGCTCGCGATCTCCACGAAAATCCTAAGTACTCGTTTCTTCTAAGAAACAAAGTACAAGGTACAAGTTACAACTTTGGACAAATACTCATAGTACCACTTTAAATCCTTGCGTAGATATCTAGGGGTACTTTCCATAATTCCTTAATTGGTCTTATGCGACATGTCTATGTACATATCATTACATTCTGGTTTTCATAACAATATACATAGTATATGATTTCAAAACATCATTCATGATTTCAAAAACATTTCATATGGTTTAAAAATATTTTAAACATAGTATATTTTCCCGATATACCAAGTGCATAATTTCAAAAACATCATCCATGTTTTCCAAAAACCTCATACATGATTCCAAAGGCATTTCACATGGTTTTAAAAACATTTTATAAACATATTTACCTAATATACCTAGTACATGATTTCAAAAACATTACATAAGGTTTTAAAAAAAACATTAAACATATTTTCAAAGATCCCATGCTTAGTTTTCAAAGACATTCTACTCGTATGTTGACTTAACATACGTGGAATACGATTTTCAAGAACACTTTGCTCGTATGTTAAATGAGCATACGTGGTACACGATTTTCAAGAACACTTTGCTCGTATGTTGACTGAGCATACGTAGTACACAATTTTCAAGGACATTCTGCTTCGTATGCTGACTTAGCATTCCTAGCACATTGATTTCAAGGATCCTATTTGCTTCATATGTTGGCTTAGCATATTTAGCACCTTGATTTCATAAACACTATACTTCGTATGTTGACTTAGCATACCTAGTACAAGGTTTCGAAACAATTTCTCGCTACACGAATTCCAAAATCCTTACAGGATCTTCCTATCTTCATAGTTAGATCCTTGTGGATGTTTAAAGAGCAAAAATAAAAATCCTTAATTGGATTTTTCGTGTGCTTTAATGCGTATGTTACGATTCAATGAGGACAAAACCGAATCCTTATAAGATCTTCCTATCTTCATAGTTAGATCCTTGAGGATGTTTAAAGTACTAGTTGAAGTCCATTGATTGGATTCCTGGTGTACTTTAAATGCAAGTGAACAAATCGATAACAAGTTGATGACCAAGTTGACAATTATGTCATTATGTGATTATGAGATTATATGTTTATGTGTTTATGTGTGATCCAAATGCCCGCTATCCAAATCCTTATAGAATCTTCCGTATCTTCATATGATGGATTCTTAGAAGGATATCCAAAAGTACTATCTTAAATCCTTAATGTGCTTTTATGTAATAGTTAAGACCCTTGGATTGTAAAGTACTATTCCAAAGTTAAAGACATCATTCGTTGATGTAGTTAAAGAGACCCATTGGTGGTCTAGTTAAAGAGATCATGCGTTGATCTAGTTAAAGACATCATTCGTTGATGTAGTTAAAGAGACCATTTGGTGGTCTAGTTAAAGAGATTGATTCGTCAATCTAGTTAAAGATATCATGTGTTGATATAGTTAAAGAGACCCTTTGGTGGTCTAGTTAAAGAGATCATGCATTGATCTAGTTAAAGAGATCATTCGTTGATGTAGTTAAAGAGATCCTTTGGTGGTCAAGTTAAAGTGATTGATTCATCAATCTAGTTAAAGATATCATGTGTTGATATAGTTAAAGAGACCCTTTGGTGGTCTAGTTAAAGAGATCATGCGTTGATCTAGTTAAAGACATCATTCGTTGATGTAGTTAAAGAGACCCTTTGGTGGTCTAGTTAAAGAGATTGATTCGTCAATATAGTTAAAGATATCATGTGTTGATATAGTTAAAGAGACCCTCTGGTGGTCTAGTTAAAGAGGTCGTTCGCCGATCTAGTTAAAGAGATCATGTGTTGATCTAGTTAAAAAGATCATTCTTCAATCTATTTAAAGAGATCCTTTGGTGATCTAGTTGAAGAGACTCTTTGGTGGTCTATTTAAAGAGATCATTCGTTGATCTAGTTAAAGAGACTCTATGGTAGTCTAATCAAGTCATCACAGGATTATTCGTTTGATTTTTCCCCTACACATTATAAAATGAACTGTGCGGACTGTGCAACGAATTACGTAATTATGGATGCATACATAATTATGGAATTCAGTGCATAGAAA
>JARYGA010041086.1:0-45009 GCA_030545235.1 Helianthus tuberosus | reverse complement strand
CCGGGTCGGGTCCGGGTCCGGGTTTTCTACCAAAAATGTATACCCTATATACCCGGGTTCGGGTAGGGTTCGGGTCGGGTTTTATAAAACCCGGGTATTATAATACCCTATTTCCGGGTTCGGGTATTCATCGGGTAGGGTTCGGGTATGCATCGGGTTGGGAAAAAACCCGCACCGGGTATTAAAAAAATCCGACCGGGTATTAATGCTTCTTTATATGTTTTAGTGGATGGTGCCTATTTAAATTTTAATGACATTTCTAAATTTAAATTCGATGGTGCTAGATCGAAGGAATAGTTCTGATTTGAATCCTTTTGGATTACATAAACAACAATATATTTTATTTGCTATATTATGTTTTAACCAAGTTCCATCAATTTCTTATGTTTTTGTATTAGACAAACACCAATGGATCTTTCCAGCAAATAGAGGGGAATAATGACCAAATACTTCAAATATCATTAGAAACCTAATAATTAAACAAGATTACATCAAAGTGCATACATAATTTTGTTCAATCATAAGAACTAGAAGTCTTAATGCTTGAAAACATAGATAAAATAACATAGATAAAAAAACATAGATAGGACTAGGGCTGTAAACGAACCGAACGTTCAGCGAACAGTTCGTGAACCGTTCGGCGGGAAGTTCGTTTATATTCGTTCGTTTAATAAACGAACGAACATGAACAAGAAATTTCGTTCGATTAGTTAAATGAACGAACATGAACAGAGGTCTCGTTCGTTCGATTGTGTTCGTGAACGTTCGGTAAGGTATTCATGAACGTGTTCGTGAACATTCGTTGATTTGCGTTCGTTTATGTTCGTATGTTTGTGTTTTAAATGAAGATCTTTGTACTTTCTTATATTTTATTTGTACTTTTTATATTATTAAACTTTTATTTATTTTATTTCCCTAACAATTAAACTAGGAAACCCACTTTTACCTTTTTTATGCGTCATTTCCCTTTCATTTCTCATTATTTACATCCACGAATACAATCGACCTCCGTTCCACAATAAGGGATTCAAGTTCGAGTGCTACTCTATGGGCCATTTATCTTTATCCTTCGTCGCGTTCGTCAAATTTATTTGTGTTCGTGAACCGTTCGTGAACACGCTCATTTCCTTAATGAACGAACACGAACATAAAATCTCGTTCGGTAAGTGTTCATGAACCGTTCGTGAACACATTTATTTCCTTAACGAACGAACACGAACAAGGCCTTGTTCGTGTTCGTTCGGTTCGTTTACAGCCCTAGATAGGACTAGAAGTCAAAGTGCTATATAACCGGGTATAAAAAAACCCAGTTCCGGGTATTTATAAAACCCGGTTCCGAGTATTTATAAAAACCGGTTCCGGGTATTTATAAAAACCAGGTTTCGGGTATAAACCGGGTATAAAAAAACCCGGTTCCGGGTTCGGGTTTTAAATCAAATATGAATACCCGGTCCCTACCCTATGGGTAGGGTCGGGTTCGGGTTCGGGTATAGAAAACCCGGTTTTTATAATACCCGGTTCCGGGTTTTTTTTCCGGGTCCGGGTTCGGATTTTTTGTGCACCACTAGATGTCGGGGTGCAAAACTAAGCCTTATAAAAATTATATTAATAGATCTCGGAGTAATAAGATTAATCCATAATATATCATAGATTTGGATTATGAACTTCACAGAAAACTTTTTTGTTGTTGGGCATATTTGATGGACTGGGCTTTACAGATATGGGTTGTACACGGTTGTTACATACTAGTTGCGACTTGCGAGGCCACCCCAAACATCCCAAGTCAAACTATACTGTTTTGATCTTGCTCTTACCCAACAGTCAAGCCAAAAAAAATATATCAGACCCGCGACCCACTACACCTCTAATTGCATTGGACACATCTACTCCGACTCGCTTTACCTCCTGAACTGAGCTGGCAATCTGCTTCCACGGCCCCGAAATTGATAATTTTATGGGGATAGGGCTCCACCCCCTAGCATTATGATGAATTGATCATACTACCCTTCGCCATAAACCACCATTATCAAGTTTAAACTGCCACCACCACTTAGACAACATGGATAGGTTCGTTCCATATTCGGTTGAGGCACACACCTTTTGCCACGCAACCCAATTAAGCATCGCCTTCTCGTCCGAGCCCCCTAGAAGAACACTCTTCGCATACGGTAATGCCTCAATCACCCTCACCGGAGCCCTATACAAGGAAAAATAATATGTAGGGAGAGAATTTAGTACCGACTTGATGAGTGTTACACGACCTCCAAAAGATAGATGTCTCGCCTTCCATATCGACAACCGACTTTGAAAGACATCCAACACCGGCTTCCAATATTTGCAAAGATTCATGTTGGCCCCCACTTTAAGACCCAAATGGTTAAACGGAAACACCCCCGCTTTGCAATTCATAACATCTGCCATAACCTGGACTTCCTGGCCCCCCACACCAATGCCAAACACACTACATTTTGTTAAATTTACAAGTTGGCGTCAACCCGCGCGTTGCGACGGGACATAATCAAAGCGGAAACATATATTCAAAAAGCTTTAAAACTGACAAAAAGTGTTTCTGGCACAACCCCATCCATTTAATCTCACATATTGACCTTTTTACTTGGCCCACTTGAACTACCCATATTAAACATTTACCATGTGTTACCTAATGTCCTAATGAGTCCTCTCTCTCTCTCTCTACTTGCAAAAGTTAACATTTACCTCTCTACATGTGACCGAACGAATCTTCATATCCTGAAAGTTAGAAGGTAGCCCATGCACTATCTAAAGGGAAACAGCATGCGTATGGTTTTGAATTGCAAAAAGATAAGAGAATGAAATTATCTGGTTAACATGAATGTGCCGCCAATGTAAGGTAGGCCACTTGGTCAAGGCTCATGCCTCTTGGAGGGGAGGTTCAAGGTTTAAATATGGGCAAGGAGAGTTTATTTAACTACTTGGTGTAATGTAGGATAAAGGTAACCTTGGTCATTACAATAAAAACAGGATGTGACATATGGAGATGTGGAATGGTTGACATTTCTTGATTTTCTCTCAGTTGTACGCACTGTAGCAAAATATAGAAACGAAAGAAAATCATTCTCAGACCACCCGTAGTGAGGCGTTTTTTTTTTTAAATTGCAAAAAAACGCCCGGAAACGCCCCCACCCCCATTACGGCCGGCGTTTTCCGGCGTTATTTTTGAAAAATTTTGTTGCTGGCGTTTTATTTAAAACGCTCAAATTGCTTTGACCATTTTGTCACCCACCAATCACTTTTGAGAGCCTCTGACAACTTTTGATCTTAACCCCACTTTTTCAATAAAAAAGTAATATGCACAGGGACCGAAATATGCACAGGGACCCTCACATGCACATGACCATTTTGTTTTTTTTGTTTTTTTTTTTTTCTAATTGGAAGGGGCGTTATTGGAATAATGTCCCACTACGCCACTTTATGCTATAATGCCCCATGCTGACAGAGATGACACGTGTCGAATAATGCCCCATGGTGGGGGCATTATTTTGATTTACCAATACACATGGTCTCAAAAGAATAATATTTTGATTGCCTGTCACTTAATATTATAGGACTTTGTTATATATAATTGTTTTAAAAATTTAGAATGGATATGAAATAAACTAAAAGGACCGACCAAGATGAATATTTAACCAAATCAAAACTAAACATTCTAAAAACGACAATAAAATGAATCACATTGGTTTTCGGTCGGGACTGAAACCAACACACTTAGTAAAGAAGATTAATTATAACGGCCAACATGGTATAGCCCAGTTGGTTATGAGAGTTTTCCGTAAGGCTTCTCCTCTGGGGAGGTTCCAGGTTCGACTCCTGTTATGTACAAATTGGGAGTTAGGTCTGGGTAGGGTTTCAAGAGCTTGCCTTGCCCTGTGGGGTAGTGGGCCCTCTGGCACCTACATTAGCTTTAAAAAAAGAATAATTATAACGACCGGCTGGGAACTGGCCAACAAAGTACAAAATTACACCAAAATATAGCCTAAGAAACCAACCATCAAAATAACCTATACACATTAAAAACACCAAATTCAAAGAACCAATTAAAGGGTGAATTTGAATTCCTTTACCCTTAGTTTTTGCAGCAAATACTATGAAGCAATCCGAATTAATACCAACCCTTTACATTAGTTCCCTTTGACAGGTGAATCTCCGTTTCAATTGCCGGCCACGCTCAAGGCCGATTTGACACTCTCAACCGAACATCTCTTATTCCATCTGTCTCTCTCTCTCTTTAAATTAATTGTTCATCATCCATCATAGGATCATCCTGGCGACTTTAAATTAATTGTTCACCATCCATCATAGAATCATCATTGGCGCCATTTTGAAGGAAATCTTTGTGGCGGTTGGGGTTATGTAGGATGTGAAATGGCGGTGGTCGGAGGAGACGTGTGGGTTTGTTATTTTATTCCGAACGGTGCGGCGGTTCGGTTTGGATGGGTAAAGGCCCGACGGTTATTCTTTTTAGACGTGACGATTCTTATTAGGTTGGAACATGGGTGATTAAATGAATTAAATTAAAATATATAAGATGTCGTTAAAATACAGGCAATAACATTGAGGGAGAGAGTTGAAACTTGAAACGGTGCGTCGCTTGTATATCGGTTGCGTCTTAAGTTGGTTTTTGTAGGGATAGATAATGTGCAAGCCCGACACCAAATAGAAACATCTGAGCAGCCTTTTTAGGTTCTTTGCTTTAGATATGGACCAATCCCCGAGAAAAACAACATCGTCGGCGTACATCAAGTGTGAGAGAACCGGCCCCTGGTTCCCACACCCCAACCCATGAAAGAGTCCAACCAAGCACGCCCTCTTCATACAACTAAACAAGGCCTCCATTGCTAGAACAAAGGGTCCCCTTGTTTAAGACCCCGATGACAAATAAACTCAACCCATTTATAAGCACCGAAGCCCGAGCCGAAGTCACCACGGCCATTACCCATAATCAAATAAACCACAATCACAGTCGTCGTTTCTCAAGGCCAAACATAAGAATCCAACGGTCAAGATTATAGTCCCGACATAACCCCACCCATGACCCATCCACGTTATTTCCACATAAACACTGACACACTCTTAACCCTATTTATAACAACCCTACAATTCATATTTCATCATCGTACCATTTCATTAGTTTTCTGAAAAACTTTTTCCTTTAAATCCAAATTAACCTACTCTTAAATACTCAAAATTCGATAAATCTAAACGATGACACATATCACGGCTCAAGTGTACCAAGGAGTTAAAGGTTACTGGCGGAGGAGACGCTACAAGCGGCTTAGCGGCAAGAGCCAAAGGAGGTTTTGGCGGATACGAATAACACGGAAGCTTAAGTTGAAGCTGAGATTCTCTCCAAAGAAGCTGCTAATCGGGATCCGTGATGCCTACGTGAACATGATGATGCGCATGGCGAATTCGTCGTTGGTTGCTGGAACCGGTGGCTACGGAGAAGCGAAGTTCGGGATGAAACCGGGTGTAAAATATGATGAGAAGGTGATAATCGAGCTCTACAAATCATTGGTGATGAGACAATCTCAATTGGTGCCAAATGATGCTTCAGAGATTGCTATTTCCCGGTAACTTTGACGGATATTTGATGAAAAGTTGATGTATGATATTAATTTAAGCAATATGAGTAAGTAATAAGTTGTTAATCAACTACTAGTATTTTTTATTATTAATATTTGGTTTTAGTTTTGTGAAGACTGTGGATCTTGGATATTGCTCAACGAAACCTTGATCCACTTTAAATAAATTCATCACTCTTTGTAGCTTAAAAAATCCAAATATTAATATGCATGTCTAATTCAAGTTATTGTTTATTAAAGATATCCTCATATGTCATATCTTGATTCTCCTTTATTCATACTCAGTTAATTATAACTAAGGGGTGGGTTATTTATTGTAGAAAGACTTATTTTCATAGGAGGTAGGAAGTCAATCACAATATGATACATGAATGGAGTAAAAACGAGATATACATCATTATTTTTTCTTTTTCGGGTTAAATCTACTTTCATCAATTTTTTATAAAATGAAATAAAATATAAAATTTTATTATCTTTAATTTGAGTATTGTATTGTTACATTTTTTTTCTTCAGTTTTTTTAAGTTTGTATACCGGTTCATATAATCATGGATTACATGTTTTTTTACTTGTGTATCATGTATCAAGTCATATAATAAGGAGTAAACTATAATTTTGGTCCCTATGGTTTGGTTACTTTCGCCACTTTAGTCCAAAACTCAAACTTTTTGCATCTGGGTCCTTGTGGTTTCAGTTTTATTGCCATTTTGGTCAAAAAATGAAATCAGGTCATATTTGTCTTATAAAATCCTGCTATTTTGTCCTTTTTCACAGGGGCAAAATGATCATTTCTTTTTTATAAATAAATACCATATTTTATAAGACAAATATGACCTGATTTGCCCATGAGGAAAATGACAAAATTGCAGGATTTTATAAGACAAATATGACCTGATTTTATTTTTGGACCAAAATGGCAATAAAACTGGAACCACAGGGACTAGATGCAAAATGTTTGAGTTTCGGACTAAAGTGGTAAAAGTGACCAAACCTCGGAGACCAAAATGGCAGTTTACTCGATAATAAGGTTATGTTATCACGTATCACGTTATACAATCAAGTATAACCACGTACTGATAAATATAATCATGTCCCATGTGTTTTATAATTGTGTATCGCGAACAAAATCATACAATTATGGTTATATTATCACGTACCAGGTTATATAATCATTTATAATCATACTATTAGCTTATATAAATATATAATGTGTCATATAATCACATATGAAAGAATTGAGTTAAGAAATCATGTATAATAACGTATCACCAAGTTAAATACTCACTTCACATGTATAATTACGTATAACCGCATTGTAACAAGTTATATAATCACGTATAATCATCATGTAGTGTATACAAAATCACATTGTGTTATAAGTGTTCTGAAAATTAAGGTATATACCATGTAATCACGTAGTTGATACGTAAAAACCACATAGCGTTGTAGTTGTTCTGTTTATGAGGCACATTAATCACGCATTCACGTATTGGTACGTAATCGCGTAGCATGTTAAACTTTTTTTAATGAAAAGAAAACTATAGTAATACCGTCTTGAGATTAAAGTGAATAAAATATTCGTTTTTTATATAATATAAGTTTTTTTTACAAAAATATTAATGTATAAAAAAAGTTCTGATCATGTAAATATTAGGGGAGTGAGTTTGTTTAAAAGTCTAACAATTATGATTGTGTTATGAATTATTGCAATAGTGGATGACAACTAGATGCACAGTAAAAGCGCACAGTAAAGGAAATAATTCATTCGAATTATTGACACAGTAACTTCAATAATTCGTTCGAATTATTGACGCACAGTACAACATAGTTTCTTTCTTCTGTCTATATAAACTCATGTAATATTATAGTTTTGGTGTACCAAGAAATATATATAAGAAATCCTCTGAAAATTCTCTCTACTTATCTTCTATATTATTCAGCTTTTAGGCTAGTTTATCACACGTTATCAGAACGAGCGTTGTTGTAACGCCCCAAAAATCTGAATGTTAATATTTGTCGTGTGTTCTTATGTGACACGTCATGAAATAAATAACTAGGCTATTTAACCTAGTTAAGGGTATGGTAAAAAGTATTAAATGATGAAGGTAGTGTCAGTTATGTTTTAAAGGTAAACCCGAGGGGCTAAAGTGGAACAAATGAAAGTTGATTTACTAATTAAAAGAAATCAACACACAAATAAACACACACATCGTGTGTGTTCGAGAAAGAGCCAGGAGCTCCATGAGAGCTCCACAAACCCTAATCATGAAGATCATCAAATCGGAAGGCAAGATGAAGCTTAAATCCATAACCGAGCAAGGATTAATGATCACCAACACGAGGGGATCATAAGGTATGTCTTAAATCTAAGATTGGTGATCATGTGTGAAGTGGGTTATGTTCAAATCCGTGAGTTAATATGAAATTAATCATGTACAAGGGTTAGAATCATCGTATAGAACATGGGGTACGTATGGTTTGTGTTAATTTGATGATTAGAGGTGAAACCCGTTAGTTAGGGTAAAGATAAGGACTAGAATTACCACCTATGTCAAAGTTTTGTTGAAAGATTGATGTATTATGTGGGTATGATGAATTCTTGTTAGATGAATTAGGAGAAATATAATGATGATATGTTTGATGTTTAATTGGGAATGATACGTGATGATTAGTAGTAGGTTTTGATGGGTTATGTATGAGTTTAGAAGATTTATGCATGAATTAGTTGTACGTGATGCTTAAAAGGTAGTACGCACATCAAGTGTATGATAAAATGTATATAGTGTCGTCCGTATAGTCGATTATGATGTTACGAGTATATGTGGATAAGTCGATAGTTACATATTGTTAATAGTTGACTTTCAAAAGTCAACAAGTATAAGAAACATGATTTAACTCGTTGTTGTAAAAGCAGGATTATAAGAAGTCGTTTGGTGCATGTTAGGTCAATATGCGTTAATTGTGATTACATGATGAATTACATGTGTTGGAAAGGATATGAAGTTGATTATATGTTTTATGCTTGTTAGGAATGACTAAGGAAAGTTAAGTGTGAAATATGCGATTGATGTGATTGTTAACATGTACAAATGAGTATGCTAATAAGAGCGTGATTTCGATGAAATGAAAGTATAGGAACCACGTCGAGACGGGCTCAAGTATGAGGTGTTAACGGGTCAAGAAGAGGCAAGGAATCGGATACGAGCACGGACGCATAAGGTAAGTGATTTCTGTAATCACTTCTTAGTTTGTTAAGTAATATAGTGTTTTAACTAATTAAACATGATGTTTGAGGTTAATTATGTGTTGAAGTCCTTCGTCGTAAATGTTGGGGCTAAAGTTGACTAAAATGCCCTTGGTGAGTATATTGGGCGAACGACCTTTAAAAGATGTTTAGAAATAAGATAAATGATCAAGTAAATAATTAGGATAAGTATGGAAGCGAAATGTATGTTTTTGAGAATCAAATGCATTGAAATACGAAAATCCCCTTAACGGGTCAAAGTAAGCTTTTGAGTAAAAATGAGTTTAAAGAATGCAAGACATCCGAGAATTTGATCTTTTATGATAGGCGTCATTGATATTATTAGGTGTATAAGAATTTATGGTCAAACAAACAAGTTAGGTGGATAAATGCATGAACGGGACAAGATGTGGAAAAAGGGTAATAAGCCGAAGGCATAAAAGTTATAAATTTCGGTAGTCCAAATATTGGATTTTTACTCCATGTGATGGAGAATTAAATTACGATCATGTAGGAAAAAGAATCGGGTAAAACGGATCAAAAACGAGGAAGTTATGCTCGTTTTCGTAAAATCCGAACGTGCTGGGAATATGCAGCAACCAGCTGCAACAATTCTGTGAAAACAGGGGCCTGGCGTGACGCCAAGGCCCTTGGCGTCACGCGAGGCCCCCTTGTTTAGCGAAAATTGTTCGTTTGCTCCGTTTTGGCTTGGGAACTCGTTTAAACGCGTTTTAAGTTGCGTATGACTAATTTAACTTATGTTTTATGACCATTAGGGTAAGCGCACATGTAGATAGGTATGTATGTATGTTTGTATATCTCTATACACGTATGTAGAAATGTATGAAAGCATGTATGCACCTACGTGGGTATGTTTATAAGTATGTGAGCAAGAATACGCGGATATATGAAGGTTTGTATGTGAGTAGGCGTGTATGAGTTTGGTATGTTGCAAGTAGGAATGTATGTATGTATAGATGTATAATGTCATGAGTGTACGCAGTGATGTGGGTATGTGTATATGTTGATACGCATATAATGATGTAGATGTATTCATATGTAGGTATGCATGTAGATTGGTATGCAGGTGTGTACATATGTACCTATGTGGATAATGTGCATGAAGTTTAGGTATATATGTAAATCATTCAGTATGATTAAGTTTTTACGTTGATTATTTGGGTACCGGGAGTTTTAGGTGTAAATGCAGGTATAGTATCGAAGACTCACTAGAGGTGAGGTACCCAGAGGGAACGATTAATGTAAAGGAATAATGGAACGGAAATAGTCCAAGGATAAGTATCGTTTATATTGATAACATATTAATGACTTGTATGTATTTGGTGAGTGCAGGTTGTTCGAGCCAGATTATTATATTAAAGTGGAGTGATCAAAGATCGAGTCACAAGATGGATTGTACGGGAGTGTTGAGTACGTAACTGAGTGAAGCTAGGTTATGTTTTCTTATTGTAAATGAGTATAATAAATGTATTTATTGAAAAAGAATTAACCTTAAAAATGAATTTTAAGTGCGACAAGGTGTTGTAACGAAAGAAATTTTTAGGGTACGAATTTCCGCTGCGACTTTTGTCATTTACGAATTAGGGTGTAACAGCTGTCAACCAAGCAAAGGAGCTATTACCATACTCAATGTAAGAATTTCATATATTTAAATATATACATATATATAGGTTGAAAGCCTAAGGGTGCACCAGTGAGTTGTAAAACCATACACCTTTAGGATGATCTTTTATATCCCGTTTCTCCTTTATATATATGTATACTTATAATATAGTTCTGTGATAAATTAAAATTAGTACAGGGGACCTATTGCTCTGGAGATATAATATTTATGGGACTACTAACATTTATTTATGTACCTAACATTTTTGTTTATGCATCTAATATTTATTTTATGCAATATAACATACTAGCTACAGTGAACTGTTTCAAAACGTATCATGGAAGCCTTAACCAAACGTATGGTGTAAGCTTAAATTTCTTATCTATATAAAAAAAACTCACTACTCGAGCTAATCTACACATAAGCTAGAACTTCTGATATAATTCAACACATACCCAAAATAACCCGTACCCAAACTTTTTTAGTTTCAACAAAACCAAATATTCAAATGGCAAATCTTCCAGTAGCATATGCTGAATCTTCAAATGCAGCAAACATTCATCGATTCCTTCGGTTTACTGATTTACCAAATCGTGAGAGGTATCAAAAACTCAAGAATCTTGAAGTTTTTTCTATTAGCGGTATTGATTGGTATCAAATGGAAATGTTTGATCCAAGTGGTTTACTGGAGAGATTACTACCACGTAATACGCCCTGGCGTCGTTTCTTCGACATCCTAGAACCGTCATACGATGAACTTGTATATGAGTTCTTGTCCACTTTCTATTTCAAATATGATAAAAGTCTTACCGATGAATCTATTCATTTTCGACTTTGTGGACAATCTCATAATATGTCATTAACAGAATTCGTAGTTCATCTGGGCATATATACAGATGAAGAAGTTAAACAACCTATTTTTACAGAGGCATCAACCTCTTATTCCTCTGAGGAAATGAAAGAATATTGGCTAGGCCATTCATCGAAAGAGTGGTGTAACAATAATAATTCTATTAAATTCACAGACCCTCGTTATCAATATATGCACCGTGTTTTAGCCAACACTATCACGGGGCGCAAGAATAATCAACATAGGGTTAGTACTACCGACCTTTTCCATCTGCATAGTACTTTTGAGCAAGTTCCTTGTAATATTGCCCACGAGCTTGCTACATATCTTTTAAATCAACAAACAAATCCTCTGAGAAGTCTCATGGGAGGGTCTTACATTACAAAAATAGCAAAATCATTAGGTATCTTAAGTAATCAGATTATCCAAGGATTATCCCCACCAAAGGCATCTGGGATTGTAAATTTTAACACTGTTAGGCTAACCCCTGTTCATAATTATACACTAAATCAACCATTCCAGTCGAAGGAAGCTCAGGTTATCTTTGAAAGTACCTCAACACAAAATTTACAACAATCATTGTTGCAGCTTCCTCAACCGTCTTTTTATCGATTTGATCTGCAACCACAGATGCCACCCGTACAAGAACATATTACAACTAACCTATCTTAACCACTAGCACCGAACATCTTACAAAACATCTCACCCTTAGTTTTCGAGGAAGATTCAATGATGCAACAAACTTTGTTTGATGAAAACATCATATTCCAAGAGCAGTTAGCATCAGAATCATTTTTGCAATCACCATTACCGCAACAGTTTTTCCAATCACTATTAAACGAAGTAGAACAACAATTGCCACCAATTAATATAACAGAACCATGTACGGTACCTCAAATGAATCTACCTTCAGATTCAATAGGAGTTGAAGTGGCTAGGTTAAACGATCAGATTCAAAATTTGTCTAAACAAATAAAACGGCTGACAGAAAGAAATAAATGGTTGGAAGACATGCTAAAACAAATAGCTAATAGTATGCAACTAACTCTACCACCTTCACCACCTTATGATTCAGAGTCTGAATTTGATTCATTATATGATTAATTTCAAATGTAAGTTTGTTCACATCATAATAGACTATCAAATTTTTATGATTAAATTGTTTAATACATACATTCTATTTTGTGTTTTTACCTACAAGTAATACATATATGATCATAAATAAGAAGTTTATGAATCATAATCAGTTGGCATGACCGGTTAGACCACACCGAGTAAAATAATAATGTGAAATGTATTGAAGAACTAACAGATCCTTCCAGAAAATTATAAAATGTAATTTTTGTTCTCAAGAAAAGTTAATCAATGAAAGTAGGGTGTGAATCCCTAAGTGTTCTGGAATAAGCAAAGGATATACATATCCAACATGATACCATTTAGTGTTTTAAAAATCGATGCATCGTCTAAATGGTTATCAAATCCACAACCTGAAGTTTTTGTGATTAAGGCTTAGCTAATGTGATAGCAAGCATATTATTCCAGATTGATATAATGATTTTGATAATAAATCAATTTCACATAATGATCATTGCAATACACGTAAAACTTCATGTAGTTTATACATGATTTATTGAGACAATCACTGGATGTGTTTGCTAAGTGTATGATCATGAGAGCAAAAGTTCATGTATCAATTCATATAATGCCAATATATTGTAATATTTTCTCCCCATTATAATTGGGTTTTGGTCATAAACCAAATATGTCCATTCCAAGATTTTGATTGTACGATATATATTGAAATTGATCCACCACGACGCACAAATATGGGACCTTAAAAGGTGATTGGGAATATAGCATTTAACGAAAGAGTTATTTATGGTTCAGTTTATTAATATCCATCTAAATAGACTGAATTCCCAACATTAGGGGAAGATAAAAGCAGTTGAAAAAGAAATGAGTTGAAATAAATTATCATTGATCCTTAAAACTGAAAACATGAACTACGGGTTCAAAGAACAACTCATTTGGAAAATAAATCTATTACCAGACGTATTTACTTACCAAAATAAAGTGACAAGCTAAATCATATATATCAACTACTAGTGCTCCAATTATTATAATTTGTGTCCCTAAAGGACAACCATACACTAGTATTAAATCTATGGCATGCCTAAAGCGTGATAGACTAATTGATTCCATGAATAAAAATCCTCGAAATTTGGAGCAATTAATAAAGATGGTCAAGTCGAATTTTAGTATAAAATTCTCTTAAAGAAGACAATATTGACATGATATTTCTAGAAGAACCTCAGGTACCTGAAAGAAAAAAAATCAATGTATCATGTCTAAAAGAAATGGAATCAAAATAAAATTAGCATCGTTACACTTTTATATAACATAGCGCTAGAAATAATGAAACAATGAGGATCAAGATTTTTGAATCTACTCATGAATGAATTCATGTTAGTAATTAGCCAAATTTGGAAAAAGTGAATAAATCAAAGTTAAAATTCTCTCATGAAATGAAAAGCTTTCAGACCAACCGTTCTTAAGGTAAAGATTTTCTTACATAAATCAAATTGAGTAATACAAAGAAAATTTGGTAGCACAAGAATGTTGCAAAACCATTGATTGATTATGAGGAGACATATTCTCCAGTGGTGGATATAATAACTTTCCAATATCTGATTCGTCTGGTAATATATTAAGATAAAATTGACATGCAGCTTATGAATATTTATATATCATGTGGTACTACAAAATACATAAAAATTCATGAAGAATTTAAATTATCAAAGTCATGTAAGGCGAGATCTCAAGAACATTATAACATATGAATATGCTTAAATTATTATAAATGCTGAAAAGAAATGGAACTCTCGATGAGTTTCCTAAGGCTGTTGAGTACATGAAAAAGTTAATGAAATTCGATGGTTATGATAGCTATTGATTAATGTATAAGCATGGTAAACTATGGATTGTATGAATGAAGTAAGTAAGTATTCAAGGCATCTTTTGCATATGATATAGAGAACAATGAGGAAATCTACATGATAAAATGAATGTACATTCATAGTTGGTAAAATCGAAAAGATGTATTTCAATGAATGTAAATGCATGAAGCAATAATTTCAAAACCTGTAAATACATCTTCTTAAAGTAGTAAAGATTGTATGGACTATAAGATGAATATGGTATAACGATTTTTTTAATGAAGTTAGAAAAGATAAATGCATACGGTATAGTTGGACTATATATTTTTCTTTGGAAAACCGTATGAGGTTTTATAACTATTAAAACATATTAACAAATCAAATATGAAATACAAATTTATGCCTTGATATACAAACTAGCATTTGCATCATTATCCATAAATTATTATACATATAGAGAATGATGGATTATATTGATATAATTTTGCTAGTTATACATTACCATCTGTATCATATTACTCGTGTACAAAGAAAAGATAATTTAATCGGATGTAATAAATTAACATCTAAGGTATGAAAGATAAAAATTTTATATTACTAACCTACCAAAACAAGTTGTGTTAGCTTTGTAAATGCAGGGAATGTAACAACATATAGTTGTGGATCATATGGTATTTGTTTACATAAAGCACCAGGAATCTCATATAAAGACCATATAACATTGATCAACACAAAGGACTATACACATCAAGGAATGAAGTGGCAAAATATTAACTAAAAGATCTACGCAAAAGGCTTAAACGATACATAATGAAATCAGGGGGAGTATTACAAGTTGCACTCTTATATACCACCAAGATTTTTTGAATATACTCGAGACTTTATTAAAGACAATCAAGTCGAGATGATATATGTCCAATCTAGCAACAATTCAACCGATTTTTTCACAAAAGCACTACCTACAGCAACTTTCAGGAAACACGTTCATGACATTGGCATGCGTCACGTACGAAGAATGTGATGCCTTACAAATTGCAACTTGAGGGGGGAGCTATAGACTGCACTCTTTTTCCCTTAGCTAAAGTTTTTTTTCCCATTGGGTTTTTCTTTATCAAGATTTTTAATGAGGCAATACTTAATTACCCCAAAGTTTGCAAAGTGTCATCCAAGGGGGAGTGTTATGAATTATTGCAATAGTGGATGACAACTAGATGCACAGTAAAGGAAATAATTCATTCGAATTATTGACACAGTAACTTTAATAATTCGTTCGAATTATTGACGCACAGTACAACATAGTTTCTTTCTTCTGTCTATATAAACTCATGTAATATTATAGTTTTGGTGTACCAAGAAATATATATAAGAAATCCTCTGAAAATTCTCTCTACTTATCTTCTATATTATTTAGCTTTTAGGCTAGTTTATAACAGATTGTTCCATTTTCCCCCTTTTCTTGTCCTTTTAGCACTTCTTTTTCCTAGTGATTTTAAGATTTTGGGAAGAATTAATCTCAAACCATTGGATTATAAGATAAATGCTTCACAATCCTTCATATCCTTCGCACCAATTTTCTCCTTTGAATATGATCCAACTCATGTATATATATATATATATATCTATATAGGGTAGGGATCCTGTACATTAATCCAGAAGTGTGAGAAGTGTACTATAACACTATATATAACACTATAAAACCATATAAACACCGTATAACACTATATAACACCATATAACACCATATAACACTATGTAACACTATATAATACTATATAACAAATATAACACTATACATCTATCATAGACATGCTATCAGACAAAATATAGTGTTATATTTGTTATATAGTGTTACATAGTGTTATATAGTGTTACATAGTGTTATACGGTGTTTATATGGTGTTATATACTGTTATATATAGTGTTATAATACACTTCTCACACTTCTGGATTAATGTACAGGATCCTCTATCTATATATATATGTATATATGTTTTTTATTTCAATTTCATCACTTATACTATAAATGATATACGTTTTAAACTCATTTAAGTTGTATTTAATTGGAATTTTCTATGATAAATTTCATTATTTAACTTTTTTTAAAGTTGAATGTGCAACAATGTTATAAATTTTTCTCGGCACTCTTGTACAAATTTTGTAGAAGACGGGGTTGTATTAGGAATAGAGTGTTTATTTGGTACCGTAAATTATAGCAAGTATTGATATTGTACTGATGCTACCAAGATTGTCCCTGATAATTTTGGGACCTTGTATGACTAGCCCCTAATATATAAGCATATGTATAAAAAAAATTAATAATACGACGATAATTATGACAACAATAAACAAAACAAAACTGTTTTAAACAATTCAATAGTTCAACCTAAAAAGTTTAAGGTTATTGGGTTTTAAAACTTTGTTTAATTGGGTTAGTTTTTCTAAAATTATTAATGGGTTTTAAATTTTATAGATTTTTTTAAATAATTATATATGTAAAAAATTTAGAATTTGGGGACCTAAAAAAAGGCAATGTGAAGTTGCACCATCCTCGCCTCTCCATATCCAGCCATAGGTGCCTTGACGAACCACATTGATGATTCTGAATGAACAACACCAATATCGATTTCAGTAATATCAGATTCGGAACCAGTAATCATTTTTATGATTTTCGATCGATACAAAACACTTGTCGACATCCTTTTGCCCATATCACGACTTTTTTTGTGGTTACGCATGACAACTCTTTTGTAGTTAAACCATTGTGAACAAACTTTTGTTATAATTTCTGATATATAAAGTTTTATGAAAATATGATTGTACCGCTGCAACGTGATTATTTTTATCTACGTTTCAAAAAAACTATATTTAAAACGACATATGTTAACGCAACATTTATGTAGTTATGTCTAATGCTACTATTAGCATCATTTTATGTTTTCTACACAGACATAATTCGCGTTGCTGCAACGCGCAACTAAACCGTCTAGTTAACTAAACATTATTTTTCAAATATGATTTCTCTTGCATGGTTACTATTCAATATATTTGCGCTTAGTTTGGTTGTACTTTATGCTTTCTTGATGGCTAGTAAGATGTCACTCGGTACTTACTCACAAGCTTAGTTTACAAGCTTTATTGCATATTATATATATTTTAGTTTTCTTCTTGTATAGTATTAGTAAAATACAAAATGACCCTATGTTTACTTTTAACTTTGTTAAACTCCATAATTTATAAAGTTGTTTAACTATTATTATTGTTATAATTATTATTGTCATTATTATTATTATTAATCCGTACCCACTTCAATAATGTTTTTTTATTGTTTCGACTTAGTTATTCATTTATACGATAATGTTTTAGATTTCGGTTAAATTTTGGGAGTTAATATGTCGCAACGCTCATGCATGATTCAACTTTTATGTCTATTTTTTGTTTTATATAATGATCCCGCTACAACATGTGTATCCTAAATAGTAATTTTTTTAAACAGGAAAGACATATTCACTTTGTTTTTTTCCTTTTCCACTCTCTCTCTCTCTCTCTTCGTAAATAGGGGTGAGCATGGTCCAATGACCGACCCAGCCCATTGATAACCTGGACCGACCTAATAACCAAAGTTGGAGATAAAACAGAACCGAGGACCGGCCTTAAATACTAATTCGGGTATTGGTTTCAACACTTGTCGATAGCTTGGTTTCCCTTCAAAGATCGAACCTGAAATTGGAAACACCAAATTCGATCCAAATTGATACATTTTCATTCCGCAATGGTGAGATTCTAAATTTGAAGGTGTGTGAAGCACCTCTTTATCGATTCATTTTCATTTCAAATTCGGTTTTCTTTCAACCTGCAACTATTGTATTTTTAATACTTAATTTGGTAATATATCATTGATATGAAATTATATTTCATACTTGATGGGTTGACCTAACATGACATGTCTTGCAACACCAGAGGACTAAAACATGGTTGCTCTGGTTATTCCAGATTTGGTTTTCAATGATCTCGGACCATGAACCGACCCGAAATTGAAATTGGTGATAACTGATAATCGATGACTGACCATTTGATAAGGGTTAGGGTCAGTTTCGGTTCCTTTTAGGTATTTTTCGGGTCAGACCAAAATATGGTCACCCCTAATCGTAAATCACATAGTTTTATTTTGTTACCTTTCATTTTCTTGTAATTTTGTCTTTTTCTACACTTTGAATAGATGATGTAAATATATATATATAGTGTAAGTATATGGAGAAAACCAATTTTAGTGAGAAAACTTAGCAAACTAGAATATGTGGTCCACATTCACCCACATCACCTCATCCATACCCATCCATTAAGGGTATTTTGGTCTTTTTGTTTTTTCTTTGAAGATTGTGCTTTGTACTTTTCACTAACCATCACATTTCCCCACATCCCCACTCGATTATACCCAACCCATCATCCATCACCTTTTGTACTTCTTATCATCCATCATCTTTTTCAAAACTCCATTGTTCTCTTCTTCAATTTTCTCTGCATACTCTCCCACCACTCTTCAAGATATCAAGTAATGGATGATCTTCTTGCATACTCTCCCACCACTCTTCAAGATATCAAGTACAAATCCATATCTTCTAACTCATCCCTTCCAACCTTGAAATCTGAAGATCGAAGCCACCATTGAAGATCGAAGCCACCATCACTCTCAAAGAAAAGGAAGCTCGGTGTCATTTTAATCACATCTTTGTTTCTGTTTTTTAGAGAGAGAAAGCTAATGTTTTGGAAGGAGAGATAACAATTTTCATGTTGTTCACCTAGACACCAAGAACACACGCACAAGTGTGTGAGAGAGAAACAGGTTTAAAGATCTTACTTTTGTTAATTTATGTAATTTGTTTAGATTTATACTTTGTATAACGTTTGGTAGATTTAAAATCAGAGCTAGTTTGTTTATTTTATTTTTTAAATCAAGATCTATAAGAAATTTTTGTATGTTGTATTTCTCTCTTCAAAGTGTATTGATTTTTTTTTTATGAAGATTAAAGTTAAATTTCTAAATTGTTTGTCCAGCGATTTTGAGTTAATGATTGCTTTTAGTTGGATTTTTGAGTGTGTGTGTGTGGGGGGGGGTGTGGGTGAGCTGAGTTTTTTTTAGGGTTTATGAATTGGATTTGGTTTAATTTGTTTTCTGGTTTTGTTTAAATTCAGCATCACCATTGATGGTAGATAATTAGTTTGAAAATCCATAATTTTTACGATGTATGTTTCAAATTTCTTTGTTGTTTAGTTGTTTTTTGAATAAATTCACTCCGATATTACATTTTCATTACCTTTAGAAAGTTCATAATTTAATCGGATATCGGTTTTGTTTTACAAATAGAAATTCGTGTTTTTTTACTGGCATAATTTGTTACATATGTTACATTTCTATCAGCTACATTTATGCGAAGAGTATATTGATATTTTTTACGAAGATTAATGTTGACTTTCTAAATTGTTTGTACAGAGTATATTGTTATTTTTACGAAGATTAATGCTAAAATTTCTAAACTGTTTGTCATATATGTTGTAACACGTGTTACACTGCGGGTTACATATGTTGCATACAGGGTGTTACATGTGTTACACCCAGTATATGAGACCAGCTTATTGTTTTTTTTAGATTGGCTGTTAAATGTTAAAATGTATAAACTTCATAATTTATTCGGAATATCTCGTTTATTTTACAAATAAAAAGTCGTGTTTTTTTGGTGGGATAATTAGCTACATATGTAGTAACAACATTACGCAAGTTACTTATAGTTACCCCAACCCTTTTTTGGACACAAAGGGGGGTGCACATATGTAACGCATGTATAGCCACGTTACACATGTTACATAGAAGATTAATAAGTTTTAACTGTAGAATATTTAATATTGATGTACTTGTTTTGTTCATAGGTGAAAAGATGTTTTGTGTTCAAGATGAAGATGGTTATCAAGAAGCGAAACCCGTGGAAGTATTACAATGCATCATCAGGTTTTCGTGGTGACGATGGTGTGTTTTTTGGTTGGCTGCTATGTGTTGTGAAGACCATTTTTAGAAGCATTACAACTATTGATATAAAATTTATTTTTATTTTCATTGTTAGTATGCCAATTTTTGGATGAATACGGATGTTGTTGTGAAGGCAATTTTTTTTTTTTTTTTGATGCAACAACTATATGTAACATGTGTAACCTTGACGTTGTAACACATGTAACACCTATATGTAACATGTGTAAGATTGCTATACATGTGTTACATATGTCAGGCCCTTTGGTGTCAATTTAAACTTAGCAAAATTACATATGTAACAACATTACATCATCCAAAATGTCATATCAATGAACAAACAAGTACTATATGTAACTATAAGTATATGAGACTAGTGTAACAAATTAAAGGGACAAACGATACACTTCATGTTACATAAGTACCTAGACTTGTTATTAACAATGTTATTAGTAGATAAAAAAACTGCATTAACGTATATTTTTTACATTGAACCCAGCTTATTGGTTATAAGTCTTACACATGGCAAGAAGTTCTTCCAGTGTGACGTATGATTTAACAATAATAGGATGATATTGCTCGTTGACATTCGGTGTCCACAATTTAGTGCCATTAGAATACTAGTAAATATGGTAACGTGGAGTATGTTCTAGATCATCTGTGGACATAGGGACGGATGTTAGTATAAGTTTACGTGTGTTATGAACGTTGTAATACGTTTAGCACCCTAGGGTAACAAAAAAAGATCACACATGACACTTGTCGTCATGTTACACATGTTAATTGTGTGTGCACATGTAACATCTTCTCTACAATGTATGTAACATCCTTAAAAGTTGTGTTCCTACTATGCTTTATATTTTGTAAGTACTTATAGGTAAACATGTTTTAAAGATACAACCTGTAACATGTGTTACACCAAAATGTTACACAAGTGTTTCCAGTTTTACACATGTTACATCTTCTGTAACTCTGCTTTATACATTGTAAGTGTTTCCTGTTTCCAGTTTAAAATGTTTTAAAGATACAACCTGTAACATGTAAGTACTTATAGGTAAACATGTTTTAAAGATACAGTCGTATCACCTTACAAGTTATATGTTTTACTGACAAACACCATGTCACACATGTTACACACTATAGAGTGAAACAACAGTATTGAACGTTGCTACACATTTCCCATTCTGTCGTAACATGTGTAACCTTTTTGGGGGTATCAATGTTGTAGGTTTATACAGACTTAAATATATACAAATGATCCAAAAATGATCATACATGTGTTACCCTCTAGTGTAACATAAGTTACAAACATGTCTTACATATGTGCAGCCCCGATTTTTGGTAACAAAGGGGTTGAACATATGTAACACATGTTTGTAACATGTGTTACACTAGAGGGTAACTTCTGTACAACGTCAAAGGTACCCACCACCTGCCCTTCATCGACTTCTTGTTCCCCTTCTTCATCGGTTTCTCCATCTACCTTCTTTCGCTTTATGGCCACCTTTTGTCGTATCCGATATTATGGTTATCTTTCTTCCTGCCAAGATCCCTTCTCGTTTGGTTGCAACTGCTATGGTCAAGTCGTAATAACACAAGTTACAGTCCAGTATTTTAAAGACACAACCGTATCACCTTACAAGTTATATGTTTTGCTGATAAACGCCATGTCACACATGTTACACACTATAGAGTGAAAGAACAGTATTGAACGTCACACATGTTCTCATTCTTCATCGGTTTCTCTATCTACCTTCTAACACTAGTTACCTTCTACCCAATTATGCCCTGAACTTGAAGACTCCCCAAATTTTGAGTTTTTATCTGCATCATTTCACACATAAAAAAAACTAAGCAAAACCACCCAAAAAAAGGTTACATATGTAAACAGTTAACATACACTTCAAACAACTACTATCCGGTAGAACCAACTCCCTCGCTGCAAGCACTAAACAAACATGTAACATATGTTAGCACAACCTTTCGTATTTGTTTGACGTCGTATAGCTTTTGCTTTTGTTTTTGTTTTCTAGACTGGACATTTGTGCTCCCCACAACAATTGTTTTAGATGTGTTACCCTCCAGTGTAACACACGTTACAAACATGTGTTACATATGTGTAGCTCCTTTTTATGTCCAAGAAAGGGCTGGTTTTAACATAAGTAACACGTGTAACATTATTACAACATATGTAGCTAATTATGCCAGCAAGACATTTCAACTAACAACCCATTTAAAATAACATTTCAACCCATTTAAAAAGATATAGATTTGTAAACACATAAAGTTTTGTTAGGTTTCTTCCCAGTCCCAGTCCTGCCCAAGAAATGAAAAACACAAATATTAGTAGTCAGCAAAAGAGTACTTGCTAAGATGAGGATACAACAATTACCATTCGCCATTTCAATATCCACTCATATCAAAACAAAATGTGTAACACAATGTATGCACCATATATTGTCCGAAAGTGTAACATATGTTACAACATACAGGACAAACAGTTTAGAATCTAACTAGCAGAAATGTAGCTGGCAGAAATGTAACATACGTAACTAGTTATGCCTGCAAAAATTTGAAACATTTAACACTAATTATAAAAAAAGAACAACTTAACCAACAAAATTTTGAAACCTTTACTGTAACAATTATGGATTTTCAAACTAATTATCTACCAATAATTGGGATGCCCAATTTAAACAAAAAAACAGAAAACAAAATAAAGCAAATCCAATTCATAAAACCTAACACAAACCCAACCCATAAATTATTGGTCAACAAACTGAAAATATCAAAAAACTAAAAATGATTTTAACATAAAAACAAAAACATGCAAAATACATGAACATTAACCCATTACTAGAACACTTTGAGCACACAAAAAGTTATTGACAACCTTTTTAACAAAAAAATCAAGTGTGTTCTTGCTATTAGTAGAACACTAACCGGATCTAGACCCGTCTGATGAACACGATGAAGATCTTCAAAAATGATTCTCTCTCACACACTTGTGTGTGTGTTCTTGGCATTCTAACAACTTTCTCTCTCTAAAAACCCATGAACCAAATGATTTCTGACCTGCTTCTCTCTCACATACTTGTGTGTGTTCTTGGTCTTGGTGTTCTAATAACTTTCTCTCTCTAGAAACACATGCAACCGAATGATTCAGGCCTGCTTCTCTCTCACACACTTGTGTGTGTGTTCTTGGTGTTCTTCATGAACACGAAGGGGTTTTAACAATAACGATTCAGGCTTGCTTCTCTCACACACACTTATGTGTGTGTTCTTGGTGATTGAAATATGAAGAAAGAGAGAGGATGAGAGAATGGATGATGATGATGGTTTGATGGTGAATGCACAGAAGATATTTTGAATTCTCAAAGAAGAAGAAGAAAGAAGAAAGTGAGACAATGATGATGTGATGGTGATGGTGACAACTATACAGAAGAGAGAGAATGAGATAGGGCCTTTTTGACACAAATACCCTCCTGACCCACTCATCAACATATGTTATGTATTAAATTTAAATCAATAAACATCAAATTTCCCTAACCCTTAGATGATCAAGATCAATGGTCACAATTGGGTTTCCTTAGTTTTCTCACTAAAAAATGGTTTCCTATATATCCTTGCCCTATATATATATATATATATATATATGTGTGTGTGTGTGTGTGTGTGTGTGTGTGTGTGAATTTAACCGAGATAGATAATAACATATAAAAAGTAATTTATATTATTCTAAAAATAAATATAAATTTTTATTTATTCTTTTAAAAATAAAAAAAGTCGTAAAAAGGGTATCAAACGTACTCTGATTGATCTCATTCACACGACATTGGATTCGTCTCATCGAACTCTACGACATAAGATATTAGGTTTTCACTTTTAGATTTATAGCTTATAGATTTTAGAATATTTGTTTACATCATTGTGTCTTTTTATTTAGGATTGTGTATTTTCTATATTTGTGTCATTTTATCTTTTTTGTGACTCGTTGTGTCTCTTTTTTTTCCTGACATTGTGTTATAGTTCGCGATCTATTGTGTCTTTTTAGACTTCTTAGATTTAGACAACTTTTAGGATGACTTTACCCCTTCATTTATAATAATATTAACTATGATACAATTAGCAAAGTTTGCGAATAGTGTTTCCATTTGTGATTTTTTTTTATTTTTGTCCATTTGTCTTTCTGTTTTTTTATACTTTTACCTCTTAACTTTCAACATTAACACTTATAACCCCTTAACTTTCTAAAGGCTTTGTAATCGAGTTTTATGTGTTTATATTTATGTACGTGTCGGTATAAAGTAAAGTTGATTTAGGTTTCAACGTAAAATTTTCGAGGAAATGAGTTGGATCAAATATAATATGTTCTTATGCTTATTATTGTGTATGTTTTCAGTTACTCTATGTTTTGACGTAAATTTTATTTTTATTTTTTCAGAAATGTGTCAGGTCAAATATCATAATACATTTGCGTGCTTATTTTTATGTACGTTTTCATTTGATTTACCTTTTGACATAAATTTTGTTCAAAAACGACTCGGGTCAAATATAGTATGTTTTCATAACACGATATAAATTCGAGTAACTTTACGTTTAGACGTAAATTTTCATTTAAACTTATAATTAAGATAGTGTTTACGTTTTCATTTACAAGTAATTTAAAATCATCCCGTACACTGTCCAATTTAAATTTATTTTTATGATTTCGATGGATGTAAAACATGTGTAGATATTTTTTTAAGCATATTTCTTTCAATTGTTATACTTAACTAAAATAGATATTGAACGAAACCCAACAACGTATCATGGGTAATCTTACTAGTTTAATACAACTACAAACGTATAAAGTTTTCAAACATCCTTCATTTTTTTATTATATTAATAATTACTCTATTTTTATAACGTGTGTGTCACGAGGAATAGATGAAATAGTATACTTACAACCATGCTTGCAACAAATTATTACAACTATATGATTGTTTTTTTAATTGTACAAAAGCTTATAACTAAAAAAAGCTAATTAAAAAATTTGAATAAAAATAAGTCTAATTTAGATATAAAAATTGATTCCACTGCCTATTGGTCTGACTGATAATAAAAATAACATAAAAAATGTTAATTTAAAAACTAACTTAAATAATATAATTAAAGAGTTGAAATAACAACACATCTTTATAAATTGGTGCTCCATAAATAGATGGTGACACATGAGATGTTGGGTTGAAATACATGATTAAACATGCAAAATTGCGTTGAAATAATTGTTTCGAGTCAACATCCATTACCATGTAGGGTCTAAGACCTTTTTACGTCGTATTTTTTTTATAAAATAAAATTTACGTATTACTACAACTATTTATATAAGTAAAAACAAAAAACAAAACACCTGTGTTGTTAGATAAACTGTACTTTTCCAAGTCACATGGGTTTAGTAAGTTTTATTAGGGAACATTAGACTGTAAAAAAATGGTTTAGTGGATTAAAACTTATATACCTTTATCAGTTTTATGTTTTAAGTTCTATTTTGTTAATGTTTAGGTTTAATAGGTTTAATTGACGTGTTATATTCAGTAAAATATAAATAAAATCGATTATAAACTTGTTAGAAAAGAAAATTGTGATGTGAATGTTAGTTTTTTTTTATAAGAAATGTTAATAAAACTCTACAATGATACAATTATCAAAGTTTATAACATATATTGTAAAATACCCTAAAATAAAAGGGCAAATTATATAATTTAGTTGTACATGTAATAGGACAAATAAATATAGTACGCGCATGATTAGTTAAACATCACTAGATGGTTGGACACACTTGGATGTCAATTCTATCACTTCCACATGAATTTTAAGGCTCATTCTATTTAGGCTAGTGGGTATGTTGATGGACCATCCTTAGAGGATGATCCGCCACGTAGGCGCCACATTATATTCCTCCCAAAGATGGTCCATCCTCCAAAACTAGAGGGAATGGGAGGATGGTCCTAGTTATAGTCCTCCACCACTTTTTATGTTTTTTTTATTTTTTTTAGTCTTCTATTTTTTTTTAACATTTAACAAATATACTAACAAGATATTTTCATTAATATTAAAACCACATTACATAAACATAAAAAAAACATAAACTTAAAAAAAAACATACACTTAATAAAAAAAAACCAAAGACTTAATAAAAAAAAACATAGAGTTAAATAATTTGATGTTTTTTCATGATGTCGTGTTGTAGTTTTTTCAACATCGAACGTTTCGGCTCGGGTTCGTCCTCGACATTCATCGATATTATTTCCCATTCCTTGAGCCAAATTTTTTCATCGGAAATTCGGATTTTCTCATTCGACAATCGGACCTTCTCGCATAACTTTTCTTCCGCTACACGACTTTTTTCTTCGACGGCCCGCTCCTTCGCCTTCGTCTTTTGGGCCGAGACGTCGTTGTACATTTTTAAGTGTTCCATAAACTCAACCATGTTCGGGTCCACCTTTTCCTTTTCTTTCCCCTTGGCCCGCTCCTTCTTTGATTTGTCTCGGCCCGGTGGACGCTCCGCTTCATGTACGGCGTACTCCTCTTCGTCAAAGTCGGCGTCATCATTTAAGTTTATGTTACACCTCGCGTCCGATCCACCGGCGCTAAAACTACCCGTTTCCGATGTTTTTTGGCGTTTCGCCATCGCCACCTCGTTGGGAATCGGCGCCCATTTTGGTTCGTCTTTTACAATCATCCACGCGCGAACGTGAGCAAAGTTGGTATTACCATTGTTCGCCTTATACTTGTCCAACGCTTTTCTGAACACATCGTCGTCGCTCATGCCGCTACGACGGTCACTTGTATATAATTTATTATATTCCTCGCAAAACCTATTGATGAGCGCGTTCATTTTCCGCCACTTTGATGAGACCGAATCGACATCTCGATACGCGCCTTGGCCCATAAGGTCGAGAAACTTCGCCAAAACTTTGGCCCAAAACCCGTCACCCGTTTGGTTAGTACCTATAAAAAACAAACAAAATATATAAAGTGTTAACAAAGATAAAAAAAACCTTTAAAAAAAATACAAACTGTTAAGAAAATAAAAAACAAAAAAAATTAAACTTTAGAAAAAATAAACAAAAAAACAAATTAAACTTAAAAAAAACAAACTGTTAAGAAAAAATGAACAAAAAAACAAATTAAACCTTAAAAAAAAATACGAACCTTTTGTCGGGTGATCAGACGTGCCAATGTAAGCCTTGGCTAAGGCTTCTTCTTCGATCGGCGTCCACTTAGTCGACTTCGGTTTGGACGGTTGATCACCCACCACTTGCTTGCCTTTGTTTCGTTTTCCTTTTCCTTTAGGCGGTTGGGTTTCGGGAACAACCTCCACATCGTCGTCGGGTTCGGATTGTTGAAAGGGTTGCGTCGGGATCGGTTGGGGTTGAACGGGTGGTGTCGGGTTCGGTGGGAAATTATAAGCACCCCGCATCATCATTTGTTGAAGGGCTTGATTTTGAGAGAATTGAGCGAATTGGTTTGGCGAGTGTTGGAATGATGCAAACGCATTTGATGAATATTGCGAGAATTGGTTCGGTTCTAGCGTCGGATAATATCCCGGAACCGAGAAAACATTAGGTTGGGTCGGGTTGATGGGAGTCGTCGGGTTAAACGAATTGTTCAGGTTGTTCGGGTTGTTCGGATCGTTCGGGTTGGTGAAGGGATCCATGATAGAGTATAAGGTTTATAAAAGTGGAAGAAGATTTATAAAAGTTATGTGAGAGAGATGAAATTTTGGGGTTAAATTTGTGAATGGAAGTGAAAATGGAATGGAAATATATATATTTTTAAATTTTGACCGTTTGAAAAATGGAATTTTTTTTTATTAACGGTAACTTTCTGGATTGGGCCCCACTTTTTGGACCGTCGCAAACGGCGAGAATCGGACGAAGACGACGGGACGTGGGGGGCGGCACAGTGTTCATACCGGCGACGGACCGGGAAGGTATGGGGACGACCCCCATACCGTGTAGCCTTACACCCCCCCTTTACTAATTACACCCCTCCTATAAAAACATCACATCCATCAATCACTTGCTTTTGTTTTTAGTCTTTTTTGTCTTTTTTTATTCTTTTATTTAATTATTAGTTATTTATTATTTGTTTATTATTTATTTAGTATTATTATTATTATCATTATTATTATTATTATTATTATTAATGATATATTATTTATTATTAGTTTTTATTGTTATAATTTATCAAATTATATTTATAGCTGTAACAAAAGCTATATAAAAATAAGTACTTTTTTACAAAATTATTATCATTTAATAATTTACATACCGAGGTTTAATCTATACACCCCCAAATGTAGCAGGTTGGGCTATCCAAGAATTATACATATTTTGACGTGATTCAAATATATTCTCCCAGCCAGCTGCATCATTTTCTCTTGATAATTTCCATAGGTTGGTTGTGCCGGCAATTGGATACTCTCCTTGCAATTCTACCATTATAAAATGGTTACCATTCACGTGTACATTTGTAATTCTTTTTTTTTTTGGGAACCGGTGAGGGCCTCTTCAAAGCGAAAAACAAGTCGAACTGTTTCTTTTTTCTTGAGATAAAAAATGAACGATTACATTAAATTTGTTCGCAATCAAGAATCCTGTGATGTTTGATCTTGGTTCAACCCCATGAAGTCATAGCCTGGCGCACTTGTAGAGTTGGCGAAAGAACTTTGTCCGACAATATCTTGGTTCAACCCCATGAAATCATATCCCGGTGTGTTTAAAAGGTTGGCATAAAAACCTTGTCCGTCTGTATCTTGTGTCATGAACGGACTTGGTTCACCAGGCACTTGATAGTTCACGTCTGGATTGATGTAACCAACATAATCATTATGGTCCCTTAATGAACTTTCTGTAGCAGCCTCTAGATACCCGAATGAACTATGTCTCCAAGGCTCTTGAGTGTAATCATGATCTTGGGAGTTCACAAATGAACTATGCCTTGCAGGTTCTTGAGTGTAATCCTGCTCTTGATAGTTCGTAAATGAACTGTGCCTTGCAGGCTCTTGAGTGTAATCATGATCTTGGGAGTTCCCAAACGGACTGTGCCTTGGAGGCTTCTGAGAGTAGCTTCGTTGAAGGGGCGGTTTAGCAATTGTAGGGTTCGGTATTTTTTGTTGTTTGGATTTTGTAGTTGGTCGTCCACGAGTATTTTTTTTAACATCAGGTTCTTCAACAAAATGTATACTTGGATTGGTTAATGCTTTTAACTTTTGTAGTAAACTTTTCTTTCCAGGCTTGGATCGATTATCGAAGGCTTTTTTAAAACTTTCCAACTCGACGTCACAAGTAATATCCTCACAATATACTGGTAACTCGAGTTTCCTCCAAAATTCATCGACCGAATCTAAAGGAATAGATTGACCTACATTAAAGCATAAGTTGTCAGCTTTTAAATATTACCATGCACATCGACCGAATCTTAGTTTAATACACTGACCTGCTTTCTTATACTTTGAGATTTCACAAGCACATGGTAATCCATAACACTTACGAACTTGACAACGACAATGTGAACGCTTTAAATGACGCTCTGCTATTATTATATCAAGTGCTTCATGAGAAACAGAGCCATGTAATAGCTTCAACATTGGTAGGTTGTGTTTATGCATTAGAACAGTTCTACTTTTTTCGAACCTATCTTTAACTATTGTATAAGTAGATCACTCTTTGAACAAGTAAATTTATGCAGCTCTTTGAATAGCTTTCTCGAGTATATCTTAAAGAAACTGAAGTGAATGCACCGATAATATGAGAATTATGAAACTGAAGTGAATGCACCGATAAGCTTGAGTAGTTACAAAAATTATGCAACTCTTTGCAATTCTTTGAATTAGTTTTGGTGGAAATGCACCAATAATATGACCTAAAGACAACAAATTACTTGCACCAATAATATGACCTGCGCATGATTGTTTCTTTGAATTAGTTTCGTTGCCATCATTTTCATCATTATATTATGCTACTATAAAATTACCATATGCTTTCTAGAATTTTCTTTCCTTTGTTATGTGATAATATTTATATATTTACATGTCATTTTCACTGTCGGAAATAAATATAATTGTGATGTGATTTGTGTAGTAATTAATTATGTAAGTGGTAGTTAATGTGAGATCTTGGTGATAAATGGTGAATTACAAAGTGATAGTATATTTATTTTAAAAAAAATCTAGGAATTGTAATTTTTTTTGAACGATTAACTTCATTAAAAAAACGGCCTAACTCATTGTTTGTGCCGGCAATTGGATGCTCTCATTTTTACCTAAAAAGGTAAAAAAATAAAAAGATGTCTAGCATAAAAAAAACTAAAAAGGTAAAAAAAAAGTTTAAGGCTTAAGTAATAAGCTTAATAATAATAATAATAATAATAATTCATTACTAAAAAGACTAAAAACAAAAAGCAAATAATTGATGGATGTGATGTTTTTTATGGGGGTGTAATTAGTAAATAGGGGAGGTGTAAATAGTATCACCCTTGGTGCATGTTTCTTGTTTCTTTGGGTCAGCCCCTTTTCGGTTTTAATTATATGACATACATTTATAATAAAACCTTTTATTTAAAATTAAAAACGGGTTGATATATGATTAGAAAGCTGAATTCACAAAGGAACCAATATATGGTGACTTGCCATAATTTCTCGTAGTGTATTCCTAGCTTTTCATAAACTTTAGATATGTCTAAAACCTAAAAAAAATTAAGGCCAGTATATATATATATTTTTTATTGAAAATGTAGTTATATTCAAAATAAAGTATTTTTTGGTATTGTAAAGTATAAAGAGTACAATATCGTGACTGAACAACATCAATATCGATATTCATTTTATGGTATTCTTTCTCGATACGAACCCTTTGTGAATGAAACACCAAAGGCTAAGCCAGTAGGCCTCCCTAGTTGTGCGCCCTCTTCTAAGTTAACCTTTTTATTAGGGCTGGTAATTTCTGACACGAACCTATTAATACAACAAGAAACGACACAAAGTTAAGAGGTTTCGTGTTTGAACTTAATAGGTTTTGTGTATTAAACAGGCTGATTTGTTTAAATTCATGGCTAAACAAGTTAAACACATGTTAACTTGTTAATAAAAGTTAATTACTGTTTTCGTCCATGTGGTTTGTCAAAATCACTATTTCAGTCCATTAGTTTAAAAATTGCAATTTCAATCCTTGTGGTTTCACTTTCGTAACCATTTCAGTTTCTGTACTTTTTAAACTAATGGATTGAAAGGGTTATGAAAGTGAAAGCACATGGACTGAAATGGTTACGAAAGTGAAACCACAGGGACTGAAATCGCAATTTTTAAACTAATGGACCGAAATAGTGATTTTTGACAAACCAAATGGACGAAAACAGTAATTAACTCTGTTAGTAATTTGTGTATAGCTACGCGTATACCATAATTAAACACTTACTGTTTTTTAAATATTATGACATTATGGTCATGTAAAAAAAATTCCTATTCATACAAAGACCACTCACCGATCGACCCGACCTATCTCACCAAAATACCTACGTCAACCATGTGATATATCTTAAATAGCTTCGAAGTGTCAAATAGTTAGATAAACTCGTATAGTCTATATTCAAGTTTTTTATAATAACTATGGCATCATAAATTTGTGAAAGAAAGACCTCCAAATATCAACTAAAATGATTGCCGTTCAAAAAAAAAAAAAAAATCAACTAAAATGATACTTTTGAAGACTTGTGATATTTTAGATCTCTTATCGGATTCAACTTTCTCACGATGCCTATCATATGAGTCATAGTATTTTAATGATATTGAATTACTAACACCTTTGAATTATGTTTTATACGAAGGTTAGGATCAAATACAGAGTCTTATAAAAATAAGAAGTCGTAAATACGATATCAAACGGGCTCCGATTGACCTCATTTAAGAAGCATTGGAATCGTCTCATCGAACTCTACGATGTGAGATTTTAGCTAGGTTTTTGTTTCTATATGTTTAGCTTGTAGATTTTTAGACTTTTTGTTTACATCATCGTGTCTTTTTATTTCATCGTGTCATTTCTATATTTGCGTCATTATGTCTTTTTTGTGACTCATTGTGTCTTTTTTATTCGACATTGTGTTATATTTTGTGATTTATTATGTCTTTATATGCTTCTTATTTTTAGGAGACTTTATAGAATAACTTTACCTTTTCTTGATTCTAATAATTGAAGCCTATATATGTGACCTATGGTTCATAAAGAACTCGTAGCGTGCCAATCTTGACCGGAGAGGACTACGTTTAACATTTAAAAACGACTCTAAAATGCTTAGAGGATAATTGGCTGAAGAACTTGTATAAAAAAGGGGTCCATATAGGCGTGCAAGAAAGTGCATAGGTACAAGGAGTGGACGACAAACGGCGACAAGGTATGAGAGGGTGGGCGACAAACGGCGACAAGGAGTGGACGGAGGTCCAATACCGGAAAAAACGTGGAGGATACAACAATCAAAGACCTCAGACCACATTTTTTGTATCTAATCTGCCTGGGGGAATTTCAAATTCGTTGCTTTGGAAAGCCTTCACTCCACACGGTCGGGTAAAAGATGCTTACGTTGCAAAGAAAAGAGACTCGAGAGGGAACTATTTCGACTTTGTCCGTTGTGAAGGGGTCAAGGATGTTAAAGCAACTTTATGTGGGATGAACTCAGTCAAGATTTATGAGGCGAAGGTGAATGTATGTCTGGCTAAATATGACAAGTTCCATCAGAAGATTGTGCAAGAAGTAGAGGAGGTTAGTAATGTTCAACGTAGGAAGGTGCCGTTTCAGAACCAGCCAGGCCTGAAATTCGTCCCGGTAAGCAGGAAGGAAGGACAGTCGTATAGGGACGTGGTTGCAAGAGCGTCGGAAACCAATCGGAGCGATAAGAAGAAGGTCGAATATGATGGTAGGATCGCTTTATATCCTGAACATTGTCTTATGAGGGCTGTGATTGGGGAAGCAGAGGATGTAGCAGCGGTAGACAAAATACGAGGGATGTTAGATCAAGGAGGATACGAGTGCCCGGTAAGTTACCTTGGAGGTCTGAGGTTTATGTTAATCTTTAAAGAAAAGAGGGTGGCCTTAGAGTTTATTAGAAAAGAGGAGATATGGAGTGGGATTTTATCAACAGTGGTGTTATGGGAAGGGCAATCCATGGAGTTCAAGAGGTTGGCCTGGATAAAAATTATGGAGGTGCCAATTCAATTACGAGATAGTGTTTTTTTTAACAAGATTGGAGGTTTGTTCGGAAAGGTGGTTCGGAAGTCGGATTTTACGTGGGAAGATGTAGATAACTCGCATTCTATTTGTGGCGTCCTAACGGGTTCCGGTAGGAAACTTAATAAGGAAGTTGAAGTTCAATGGGAGGGGAGATCGTTCCCTGCTTGGGTAGTTGAGGTAAATAATGAAAGTTTATGTTTGAAACTTGATGCGTTGTCAGCGAATCGTCGGGTTGAGCAGGTTGTATCGGAAGGTTCTGTAGCAAATGCAGAGATGGAGATGGAGGAAGGTGAGATCCAGGTAGGTCTGCAAGACTCACCGCCGGAATTTGGAACACATGTGCCGGTCACTGTTCAAATTCCGGTGGGTATGGAAGGGACACCAAATCTGCAGGGATTGCATGGGGTTGATAAGTCCGCTCATTGGAACTCGGAAAGGGCGGCGCACGTGGATGCAACCCCGATGAAACAAAATGATGGTAGAAAACAGTTGGGTGGGGACCACAATACTAATAATCAGAAGTTTTTATTTAATGTTGGTTGTTACTCAGAAGTGGGCCCTGGCCCAAACACTAAGTCAAGGAAAAGGCCCCGTCAATGCAGGAGCCCAGTTCAAGAGGAGCCCAATGATGAATGGAATTGGTTTGAAAATATTAACATGGCCCACATCGCTGAAAAATCTATAAATCTGAATATAGCAGCATCTGTTTCTAGAGATTCAAGGGTAAATAATGACTCTGTGTTAGTTGAGAGTCAACAGGAGGGCATGGGAGAACAGGGTGATACGAGCAAGGCACAAGCAGATGTCAATGATTCGGCTCCACAGAATGAAGTGGTAAATGGAGAGGATGAAGCCCTACAACAGAACGGCCCTGGCGGAACCGAAAGATTTACACCTGTGGCAGTGTGCCCAAATTCTGATACTATGACAGTTAGGGTTGAGGCTATGGAAACAGTAAATGTGGGTTCGGTTGTGGGTTTTCAAGTCCATAGTTTTCAAAACCAGGTCTAGAATCTGATTGACGAGGAACGCGGCCAAAGGGTTCCATCATGAATTGTCTTTCGGTGAATTTAAGGGGAGTCAAGGACTCCAGAAAGGCCGAGTGGATTCGCGGTCTGAAGACATCTCAAGGAGCTCATTTTCTTGCAATACAGGAGTCAAAGTTGTCAGGTAGCTTTAATTTTTTTGTTAAACAGTTTTGGGGCAGGTCTTGTTTGGAGTTTGAATTTGTGGAGGCGGTCGGGAGGTCAGGGGGATTACTGTCCATTTGGAACCCGAAAGTGTTTAATAAAATTGGGGTGTTGAAGCATAGACATTTTTTGGTTGTCTCGGGGTCAATTGTTAGGACAGGGGAGATTGTTAATACAGTAAATGTGTATGCACAAAATGATCCGGTGGCTAGGAGATCGTTATGGGCAGCCTTATTAGCAGTTAAAAACACGTTGCCGGGAGTATGGGTTTTCATGGGGGATTTTAACGATGTGAGGGATCCGTCGGAAAGGATGAATTCCGAGTTTGTGGCTCTAAACGCGGGGTACTTTAACCAATTCATAGCTAATGCCGACTTGGTTGAGTATAATATGGGAGGGAGGCGATTCACGTATCACTCTGATAATGGGCAAAAGTTAAGTAAACTTGATAGATTCTTGGTATGTAGGAGTTTCATGAATGCATGGCCGATGGCGTCTGTTGTTGCACTGTCCAATTTGGTCTCGGATCACTGTCCTATACTCTTATCCACGGTCCCTACGGATTTTGGACCGACCCCAACTAGGATTTTTAACTCTTGGCTGGAGTTACCGGGTTTGTTGGAGTACGTGGGTAGCTTATGTTCGTGGTTCCGCTTTAATGGTCCAGCTGATTTGGCTTTGGCCATTAAACTAAAGTGGATCAAATTTAGAGTTAAGGAATGGGTGGCGAACTATAAGGCGTCAAGGGTTGGGTTGTATGTGGCTAAAATGGAAAGACTTGAGGTTTTGGAGGTAGAGGCGGAATCTAGGGATTTATTACCACACGAATTGGAAGAAAGGGTTGAATCTAAGAGTTTTATTTTGGAGGCGGATAGGCTGAAGCTCATGGACATTAAACAAAAGTCTCGTATTAGATGGGCAATGGAGGGGGATGAAAATTCGGCATTTTTTCATAATGTGGTTAACGCAAACTCAAGTAATAATCGCTTAAATGGGTTGGTTATTGATGGGGTTTGGGTGACTTCGCCTACCTTGATCAAGGACCGGGTATTTAACTTCTTCCATAATAAGTTCCAAGAGCCTATGGGAGTTAGACCGTTACTTGATTGCCCAAATCTCAGCACATTGACGCCTTTGGAGGCAGAATCGTTAGTTACTCCATTTTCTGTCGTGGAAATCAAACAAGCGGTGTGGGAGTGTGAAGGAGATAGGGCGCCAGGCCCAGATGGTATCAACTTTAATTTTATTAAAAAGTGTTGGAATCTTTTGCAAGACAACTTCGTGAAGCTATTTGAAGAATTTTATTGGAAAGGTTCGTTTAGTAATGGGTGCACCTCTTCTTTTATAGCCTTGATTCCTAAGAAGAATGACCCCGGGGATCTTGAGGAGTATAGGCCGATTAGCTTGATAGGATGTATAAATAAAGTGGTGTCAAAAGTGTTGGTGAATAGATTAAAGATGGTTATTCACGGCCTTATTTCAGAGGAACAATCGGGTTTCCTAGCCAATAGAAGCATTCTTGATGGACCCTTGATTTTAAATGAGATAATTCCATGGATGAAGCGGTGCAAAAAGAACGGGTTAATTTTTAAGGTAGTTATTGAAAATGCATATGATTCGTTGAATTGGGGATTTCTAAACTCTATTCTTGTACAAATGAATTTTCCTTTGAAATGGAGGAGTTGGATTATGGCCATAGTATCGACCGCTAGGGCTTCGGTTCTAGTCAATGGGTCCCCTACCCAAGAATTTCAATGCTATAGGGGTTTGAGGCAAGGGGATCCTTTGTCGCCTTTCTTGTTCATTTTGGTAATGGAAGCGCTAACGGGAGTCATGAAAAAAGCATGCTCCTTAGGTTTATACTGGGGAATATCGGTCCCCTTCAATGGTCCGGCCCTATCACATTTTCTATACGCTGATGATGTAATATTTATTGGTGAATGGTCTACACAAAATGCTTTAAACTTGAATCGAATCTTGAGATGTTTCTACTTAGCATCGGGGTTGAGGGTGAATCTTGCTAAGAGTAGCATTTATGGGGTCGGGGTGGATCAAGATCAGGTTAATGAAATGGCGGAAGTCTTACGATGCAAAACCGGATCGTTTCCATTTAAACATTTGGGGTTGCAAGTTGGGGCCAATATGAACTTAGTAAAGCATTGGGAATCGGTGGTCGATATTTTCAAGAAGAGGCTTGCGCTTTGGAAGGCTTCCACTCTTTCGTTTGGAGGCAGAATTACATTGGTTAGATCGGTTTTAAATGCTCTTCCCACTTATTATTTCTCTCTCTACAAGGCCCCGCTCCAAGTGATAAAAAGTTTGGAAAGGCTTCGGAGAGAGTTCTTGTGGGGAGCCACTCCGGAGCAAGCAAAGATGAATTGGGTGGCTTGGAAAACCGTTATGGCGCCAAAGAATTACGGGGGATTGGGGTTTGGGTCGCTACGTGACGCAAATGTCGCAATGTTAGCCAAGTGGTGGTGGCGGTTTAAAGTGGATCGCGAGAGTTTATGGAGAAAAGTAATATGGAGCCTACATCATAATTCAAGGAACTGGAATTTTATTCCGGTTAAGTTGGCCGCACCGGGACCATGGAAGCAAATTGTGAATATCTCTTTAGATCTGGCGCAATTAGGAGTGAATTTATTGGAACTTTTTCAAGGGGTTCCGGGTCGCGATAGGAAAATAGCATTCTGGAAGGAGGTATGGCTTGGTGAAGCTCCTTTATGTATTAAATTCCCCAACATTTACTTGCTGGAAAGAAATAAAAGCGTTTGCATCGCTGACCGGGTCACGAATGAGAGTGGGGAAGTTGTGTTAAACTTTGAATGGTCCAGAAATCCGATGGAACAGGCTGAAATAACAGAGCTGGGCAGCCTAGTATCAGCTGTGCGGTCATTTTCTTTTGGAGCGGGTGACGACGGGTGGAAATGGAAGCCAGATTCATCCGGCATTTTTACTGTCCGTAGCGTCAAAAGGCTTATTGAAAAGGCGGCGTTTTCTGATACGGGGATCGATTTCGTATGGAATGGGTGGGTCCCCTTGAAGGTAAATTTCCTCTCATGGCGGGTTGTTTTGGACCGATTGCCTACGGCAATTGACTTGCGGCGGCGAAATGTCCAAATTCCATCAGTCGTGTGTAGAATATGTAGTGAAGGGGACGAAACGGCACACCATCTTTTCATATCATGCGGCCTTTCACAGCAGATATGGGACTTTATTGCAAGCTGGTGCAGGATTGGCTCTGTTTATGCGCTTGAGCTGAAGGATTTGATTGGTATACAAAATCGATATCGCGGCTCCTTGAAGTGGAAGAAGGTTGTGTTGTCCTTAATGCAGGTTGCGATGTGGGTTTTATGGAAGAATAGAAATGACGTTATTTTTAATAACAAGCAATCAAATGTGGCGAGAATAAAAGAGGAGATAAAGACGTATGCTTTTCTATGGGTTAAGAATAGAGCGAAATGTCAGACCTTGACGTGGGAAGCTTGGTGTAATTTCGAGTTATCTTGTATGGGAATTTGATGTAATATTGATGTTTGGTGGTCGTTGTTATGTTGCGGGTTAACTGTTGTTGACCGGATGTCTTTATTTTAATAAAAGTTTAGTTGGACGTTCAAAAAGAAAAAAAGAACTTGTATAAAATCTACCGAACAAGGAGTAATGGGTAGATTTATATAAATTCTATATGTTACATGTTACATGTGTTTCATCAACCTTATTTGAAAAGTATCACTATCTGTGTTCACATACAATGGTTGAAGTGACATTGATTTGACAAGTCATAACACATAATCCAACAGGAATAAAGTGACTATGTATCATTCTATACCATTGTTGAATTTTGGTAGTCATTGACTTGTGCTATGTGGCACTTTTGTTGTCAACAATAAAGGAAGTAGACTCATCAATGGATATATGTGGCACTTTTGTTGTCAACAATAAAGGAAGTAGACTCATCAATGGATATAAGGTTAAAAGGCTTTTCAACATCAAAGTTTTGGACTTTCTAATGTAGGCCTTATTCAACCCAGCTGGGTTCTGACTATGGTCAAATAGGTTTGGGCTTGCCTATCTAAAATTGTAAATGGCACAAAACTAAGATAGTAGCATACAATTAACCTCCTTTTTTTTTTTTGAGAGAGAGAGAGAGAGAGAGATATAAGATTATCAAATCTGTCATAGTAGATGGTATAGAATTTTAAAGTCAGGAATGAAATTGCACTTAACTAGGAGAGAAGTATGTTGATTGTAATATTTTAAGTTAAATATTTAAATTAAGTCTTTATATGATATAATTGTACACACTATAACACCATCTCCAAATGCAAGTTTATATCAGCAATATATATATATATATATATATATATATATATTTTATTTTTATTACCCTCCGATACATCTTTTCAAACAATAATTATTTCATTTACATATCATTATTTATAACCAAATTGTTTATTATATTAAACCAAGTTATTCATGAAAATTTAATTAGATTATTGTAATAAACAATTGCTTTTGTAAAGTAGTTTATGTAAATTATTTTTTTTCTTAAAAATAAAATCCCCACATCTTGATTATTCTAGCCAACTACTACAATTAAAATGATTTAAAATAGAAAATAAATGTGATGTATAGGTTATGAATGCACACCTTATATAAAATCCTCATATCTTGATTATTCTACCCAACTACTACAATTAAAATAATTTAAAATAGAAAATAAATGTGACATATAGGTTATGAATGCACACCTTATATATGGGTGAGGTTCCTCTAAAAAAAATGATATTTTTTGAAAAGTATGAGAAGGCATAGAAACTGACATGTATGCATCATGTTTTGGACTTAGGCATGAGGCTTTGGGTTGTTTTGGCAAGGAAAATACCAAATATAACAATTTAAAACACAATGCAATATATTATGGGCGTGAAATTTAAAACACACTGCTTAACACTTAAAACACACTACTTATAGAAGTACACATATGATTGAACAAGTGGAAGATTTAAACGATGAGGAGGTAGATGTTGCAAATAGTATCATACCAGTGAGTCACTTTTGATGTTTGCGATGTGAGGTAAAACTTATTTAGAACAATAAGTCCCTATGGGCGTTTGAGGAGATTCTTTTGGTGAATCCCATATCCTGTATTAATATGGTGGGGAAAACCTCATCGAAGAGATAAGTCCATAACAGGGATTATAACAATTTAGACAAACCTCACACTAGGGTGGGGTGGGGGGGGGGGGGGGGGGGGGGGGTTAGAGTGAAGATGCAGAGTGAGAGCAGTTAGTACTTGATAGTGATGTTAAATGATAATGCATGCATGTGTTTGGTGAAATTGGGTTTTCAACATGTACAAGGGTGAGACAAAACAAGAAAAAGCGTGGATGAGTTTACGAATAGCGAGAGATAGGAGAAAGCAAATTAACGTATTTATTCATTATTTCAACATATTTATTCTTATATTAAAAATATATCGTCTATGTGGAAAGGAAAAAAGCAAGTGTGAGTAAGTGTTACTTGAGGCACACTCAACTACTCAAGTTAACAATTAGACCATGCGTAGTGGGCAACTTGATACCCTTGGGCGTTTTGAGCCATGTAGCTGCCCAGTCAGCAATGGGGCATTATTGGGCGTTTTCTAAAATAGGTACAGTGGGGATGGGGCATTATTGGGCAATATGTTTTGTAGTAAAATAAAATAAAAAAAAAACACCTAAAAATCTTATTGGCCAAGCAAATGGAATCTCTAATGTGATTGACCAACCTTTTCCCCATTCGGCGTTTTTCAAACCACGCCAAGGAGCATTTTTGTAAGATAACGCCCAATAACGCCCAGGTGTAGTGGGAAAGGGGCGTTACTGGGCGTGATTGGGCAATTTTTAAAAAAAAAAAAAAAACGCTCCACTATGCATGGTCTTAGGCTTGATGAAGTATTATTCGGTGGGGTAAAGTGTACTATAAAAGCCCTAGTTTTAATGTGGTTGAAATAAGGTTGTCAGGAAAATTTAAAGGTAGAAATCCAAAGATCAAACATTATGGTAGGATCACACAAATTTTCAAAGAAGCCATCATGTATACACAAATTTAGATGACTGATGGATCACTGGAGTATCATCATGCTATCAGCGGAACCATCCGATCATATCCAATTATCCATCTCCACTAGGCACAATGCCTATACACCAATTCAGGAGGAAACCCAATAAATATGGGAAAACCCCCTTGTAGGAATCGAACCCAATACCTATTGGTTTTAAAGTCTTATCTCACCCCCAAGATACCTCTAGGCTATAAAGCAATAGACATCATGTATACATGATTAATTTATATTTTTTGCTTGATTGTAGTAATAGTATTAAGTGATACTTAACCCGAACATCCAACACTGATATGATACGAGTTACCGTTTCAAAAGTGAATATATGTAAAAAGTAATTAAAAGTGCTTTTTAAATATTTTAAATGTAAACTTTATGTATTTTTGCTTTACTTTTGGTTCGGGTTATATATAGTTATTGTACCTTTATGTTTTTTTTTTTTTTTTTTTTTTTTTTTTTTTTTGTTATGAATTGATGATGTTGATGTTATTCATGGTTGTAAAACAAGGTTTCCAAGGCCGAGTACTCCCCGAGTAGTCGCTACAAGGTAGGTTGCCGAGGCGACTTTATTCGACTCCGCCTAATTACTCGGAGTCGGTCAAACGCGGTCAACCTCGGGCAGAATTGGATCTAGTATGTCAACCAGGCCTAGTTTGACTTAAATAATAATAAAACATTATTTCTATGCCTATCATATTAAAGAATGAATATCATTTTCAACTATTTTGTTATAAATATTTGTAAATTTATGTTATTTGACATATATTTATTTAATCTCAAAAAAGTAATTTCTTTATAGTCTATGCCTATGGACTTTTGCAACCATGATGTTATTGTACCTTAAGTGCGCCTCCAACGCGACCATTAGCGAGCTCACAGCTCGGCGCGCGTGTGGGCTTTATCCACTTTTCAACCCATCTAACACTTTGGTGGCCCATAAGCAGTAATCCCTTATAAACCACTCAAACTTCACTCCCTTCATCAATGTGGGATGAAGGAAACATACCAACTTGTATGTTCACCTTCAATATTTCCAACATAATGTACTTTTAAAGCAGAAACTTATATATGTGTACACTCACACATTAATGTTGATATCAACTCTTCATTACTCTTTTGTAGTTATACAGGTAGTAATCGTAATCTTTTGTAGTTATGTGTTGTTAACATGGCTTGATCTGCTGCAACGTGTGGGGTCATCAACTAGTTAACATAATATACCAATGTTTTGGGTCTGAAAAAAGCATAATTATAATCAACGAAAAATAAGATTGCTTTAGTAATAGTTGATGGTGAGCATATTTCAAAAGATATAAAATAATACTGTACTTGTATTATTCAATTTGTTATTATTACATAAATCATAAACAAACAAAAATTTGATAAAAATGAAGGTGTGAAATCCAAAACGTTCGAAAAAGAAAATATAACGAACTCTACCAAATATTACATTATATTTATTAAATAAAATCAAAGTTCTTCAAAGCTCTTAGTTTATATAGCATCTTCAATGCTCCACAATTTCGGATGCCCTCAACCACCATCACTTCACCATTCTTTCTCCTCTTCTCTGGTTTCTCCAAAGTAATAGCCCAAAGGATCTTCTGGAGTTCCTACATCAGTACACAAGGCTGATACCATAGCTGATTAAAAGTTGACTAGAGCTTCATCACCTTATCTAAAACCATCATCTGTGGGGAGAACACAAAACTGCGTAGTACCTTTCCGGAGAGAGCATAAGAAGCTCCAAGAGCATAGACTTCTGGTGGTGCCGATTCTACTGGATGAAAAATTATTTTTTTCAATGAGTAACATTTGAATATGCTCAGATACTTTAATGTGTCTGGAACACAAAAGACCATTTTCAGTTTATGACACCCTGACAAACTGAGACTCTCTAGCCTACCAAGGCTTCGCACACCATCGGGCATGGAAACAATAGGATTATTATCCAAACACAAGACCTTCAACATTGATAGGCTACTGAAATCCATGGGAAAGGATTCATTGGACAAATTATTATTCGTAAGCGACAACTCTACTAATGATTTTGGTAAAGACTTCACGAAGAACTTGGAACTTCTGGGTATAGCCTGCACAATGGCAGAGGACGAAGTCCCATGGGAGTTTATGTTAACATTGTCAGCCCTTAGAACTGTAAGCAATTCCATATCCTTCATTTCAATAGAAAACTCATCAAGATTTGAACAATCATTCATTAGAAGTTGAGTAAGATTTTTTAACTTTCCAATGCTTCTAATTGGAAGTTCCTTCAACTTACTGCATTCACTCAGATCAAGGACTACAAGTTTTTGACAGTTTCCAATTGATTCACAGACCTCAACCAGACTTGTGCATCTTGCGAGTGTCAACCTTTCAAGTAGAGGGAGACCAGAGAAGTGACCCACTCTAACAAGCTCATGACAACCATTGAGATTAAGAAACTTCAGTGATCCGAGCAACTGTAAAAATGACAAATAATTAAAACTAAGATAAACCCGAACACGACTCATATCTTTATTTGTCTCAAAGATATTAACTCTAAAACTAAGATAAACCCGAACACGTCCCATATTTTAGTGTCAAAGACGTTGACTCTAACAAAAAAAAAAAAAAAAAAAAAAAACCCTTAACCTTTATAACCCCAACACAACCCATGTAACGATTTTTATTAATGGTTAGGTGGTCTAGCCAACTTTGCATGGGTTATAGGCAAATTTTAATCTAGGTGATCAGCTATAGTTTGACACTAGCATACGTGAGATGGCATGGAAACGCGGAAGGAGGTGGCAGGTGACATGGAAACACTCACATCTGCTAGTCAAACTAGCGTATCACCCGAATTTCGGAAAACGTTTTAAAAATTGTCTATAAACCTTGCAAAGCTTGCTAGACCATCGAAAGATAAATAAAATTCCCCATTGTGAACGTGGAATTCTCTCTACCAATATGTTGATGATAATAATATACTAAAAGGTGTACATGAATAAAAGGAAATGCAATAATGTACAATAAATATATAACAAACTCGAGCAATCACAGGGGTTGCATTAACTCTATTACCCATATATGTATAAATGGGTCAAATGGACGGCGGGTTGTAAACCGTTATAACCAAGTTGTAATAGAGGTTAAACGGTTGGTAATTAGTTGATGGGTAGACCTATTTAAAAAGGGGAGAAATTTACCAACTAGAACACACTATCCGTCCAATTACATGGGTTATGTAAGAGTTTTTTACTGAAGTACTGCACTTTTCAAAATTTTAATCAAAAGTAGTGCTGCATTGGAAAATATTTCACAATTGATGCAAATGCCATTCTAAATAAGTAGAAGCTCTAGATTTTAGTGTGTACCTTGGGCTTCTTCCAAAGCTGTTGAAGTTTGCTATACGACAAGTCAAGAGCTACCATATTATCCATTTCTAAGTCTGAAGGTATATAACGCAAAGGGAATCCATGCATACATAAATATCTTAAACCTTGAGGAAAATTCTTATAGGATCCAGTGAGCGGTACATAGTTCAGTTGGAGTAGTCTTAAATTACGCATCTCCCTTAAAGCAAGTGTCTCAAAATCACCTTTTGTTTCACCACATATAACTGAGAGGAGTATATGAATCCAATCTAGTAATGAAAACCATCTAAATCCAAACGCTTGCATTATGGCGCTACTTGATCCGTTGGAAGTTTCATTCTCAAATGTTTTCATGTCAAGAACAAGTCCTTTAATCATTGTTGTTCCCTAATAATCAAAGAAACATCCAATGATTAAAGAAGTTACATGCATACACATAATATACTAATTAATCAAAGTACACATACCTGCTTATTTTGCAACACATCCAAACACTCCTCGTGATTCCATAATATACTACGCTTCCATGGCTTCTTAGGTGATTCTTGACGGACTAAATCTCTCCCCATGTCTTGAAGAAGTTGATGCATCATCAACTTACCAGATGATCCTACAGTGAGAAGACATCTGTTGATCAGAATCTTAATGCCAGATGATTTGCATATACCACATGCTTTTAATATGTCTTCCGTAAACTTTCTATCTTCTCCAACAAATAAACAAGCAATGTGTTTAAACAATTCCTTGTCTTTTTCAGATGGCAAAGAGTCAAAACTTATTTTTAGGACTTCTGTAATAGTTG